>PVJA010016150.1:0-44031 GCA_004027025.1 Myocastor coypus
TCCTCCTCCTCCTCCTCCTTCTCCTTTTTTTACTAAAAACCACAATTATGTGGTTTTTAGTAAAAATATTCTATAAATGAAGAGAAATACATTGACATTGCTGTTGATTTTAAACTGTGGTCCTTCAGAGCTCTACTTTAGCCTGTACCTTTTCTTTATACTATTCCTTCTTTCTTCTCTCAATATATAGATATGCTCTGGGAACATGAACATATAAGCAGCTAAACACGTAAGCCTTTTTTAAAGTTCTGTCCTTCCTTAGTGACCTGACTGTCAGGGCTGATATCTCTTCCTCAGTCTCTGGTCATTTCTTCCATCCACTGTAATCTGGCCCTGACCACCCCCTCGCAGCCCTCTTTATAATCTGGTATTCAGAGGACACCTCAAGAGTCCACGGTGCAGCTCCCTAACACCCAATACTGACAGCCATTTCCATACTTAATATTTAAATTAGCAGGGCTCAGGGTCTTGGTTCTGGGACAGAACACTTAGGTTTGAATCCCAGCAGCAATCAACCCATCAGTGTTATTTTCTTTTAACATTTTAAAATGAAAATTTACTTTAACTCCTGTCACACATGCACAGATGAGCGTGTGCATATGCGTGTGTGTGTGTGTGTGTGTGTGTGTGTGTGTGTGTGTGTTGGTTATTTTAAGAAACTGCTTTTATTTTAATCTTTGTGCTCTCAGTTGTGAGCAATATCTATCTAGGACTTTATTGCATCATGTTTGCTTCTTTAGTCTTTATTTCTATGATATGACTATGAGAGTCTGTAGGGACAATTTAAAGTAACAAATATTCTACTTATTTAAAGCTAGCTGAATACCAACTGGTATATACATCAAGATTTCTGGTTCTCTTTTAAATATGTGCCAATGGTTTCTTCAGGTAGATATGTGGGATGGGCTGGGGAGAACATTCTATAAAATAGAACAGGGAGAAAAGCTGATAGAGATAGTAAAATTCAGTCACTTTAATAGCAATCTGCTGAAGCGCTGGATCTGAGCTGAAACTCTCACAGAGGCAAATGGTAAAGAGGAAACAACTTTTTGTTCCATTTTAAATCATTGGGCTTGTAATACTTTTTTTTCGGTGTAAATCAATTTGATATCTAATTTACAGACAATGCTGGACAGCACAGCAATTGGAGCCAGAGTAGATGGAAGTTAAGGCTAGCATTCCTTTTTCTCATAGTAACTGTATTTATTGTACAAGGGTCAGTAACAGCAGTTTCATTTTGGGACTATAATATAGCAGGTTAAAAATGAAATGACATACAAATGTCAGTTCCCTTATTCATGTTTTTCCTCAGAGTCTTGGAATTAAGAAATATTACAGCTTTGAGAGACCACTTATACATTGCAGGATAATGGTATCCAGTATGTTTGGACTTCTATTGGTAATTATTTATCTCAAAGATAATCAAGTTCAAACCTCTAATATGTCATTATTTCAAACATGTTACCACATTTGATCATCAAAACCACTCAATATAGTAAGACTATTGTAGCCATACAGCAGGTTGTGAATTTCAAGCTCAGAGAATTTAAGTTTTGACTTGATCAAGGTGCCATAGATAGTAAGCAGTTGATCTATCTTATTATCTAATAATTCTACTAATAGAAACTATGACCAAAAAAGGCTACAGGGATAGCCAATGTTTTGACCCTAGCCCTTCAAGGTCAGTGAGGACTCAGGACATAAGAGAACCTGTGCTATAACATCCTGTAACTCAATGGTTTCCCAAATTCTCTGTTCAAGGAGATTTTGGAGCTGCAGAGGAAAGGGATTGATGATGTATAATGTGTCTAAGGACAGTCACCTAGAGAGAAAACATTCTCTCAGGTTTTCACAGAGAGTGAACTGGTCAAGCAATGGCCATGACTCATCCAGATGGCTGACACCAACAACAGTTCTACAAAGTACTGTACGTGGTTTCAAAGTAAATCCTGGAGGATTTGACTAACCATGGATGATACAAAAGTTACATGTTTTGTTATACAGGTCTTGCTTTAACTTTCCCTTAGCAATCAAGAAAAAAGAAAAGTAAAGCTAGATTAATATGCTGATCTGTAAACAGCTTAAATTAACAGCTTTCTTCAACATTGCCAGTTCTGCCAATAACCTACTGTGATTATGGAATGTTGGACTATATATACAACTACTTTCTCTTAGTTCAGTGAGAAGAAATATTTGTATCAATAATGATTAGAAAAATTTATTATGTCTGCATCTGTGCTCTAAATAATTACCAGTAGGACAACAACATACATTGTACCAATTATTGGGAATGTACTACTAATGTGTTTTGAAACTGTCATATTGTTATTTTTTTATTAAAAATAAGAAAAAAGAAACTACAACCAAGGCATTGAAAACATAAAATTACATCCAACTCAGCTAACTTTGCCTCCTGACTCTTCGATATTTGGTCAAAAATGCCAATAACCTCCAGCCCTAGCGTGTCTATTTGAATCTAAAGTTTATATATAAGCAGCTGCTTGAGCTCCTCTCCCTACTGAGTGCCAATTACATTGATTTTTAAGTCCAGTGAAATCCAAAGCAGACCACAGCCATCATTTACCAAATTACTCTGCCTGTAATCTCAAAACCATCTCTGATGATACTCATGAGCTCACAGTGCCACTGGTAAGCCACAAGTTCAGCTCTTTTCTATCATGAAATATATCCTGAGTACATTGACTGTTTATAATAATTCATGCTATTACCCTAGCCCAGCAGTGGCGAGCCCATGATGTACATGCCACAGTGGGTTCTTTGTGTCACTGACCACACTGAAAGGTTCACCTCACTGCCCTACTCTAAATCACAGCAGCCCCAGCCCTTCATGTGGCACTAAGTGGTGTCCCTGCTTCCACCCTTGCCCGTTCTGGCTAATTCTACAAACTTCTGAAGTTGGAGTCTGACGGTTTCCTTCTGCTCAAAATGGCCTGTGGTCTATCAAGACACAGACAGCAACATCTTCAGGTCTAGGAGCACTGGCAGTTCTCCCGCCTCGCTCACTGCACTCTTCCTTTCTTCATCAGAGAATAGAAGCTCCTCCCTTCCTCGAGTCCTTTGCTCCTCTCTATGGAGCATTTTTCCAGTGATTACCTACGTGTCCTGCTCCTTCATTTCTTTTCTCCTGGTCTACCTCTGTATAAATAAGTCTCTTTATTAACTCTCTTCAATGGAAACCATGTCATCTGCATCTTGCCTTAAATACCTGATTCAAAGACAAGCATGGTGGCACACACCTATAATCCTAGCACTTGGGAGGCTGAGGCAAGAGGATCTATGTGAATTTGAGACCAGTCTGGGCTACAAAAGTGAGCTCAAGAACAGCCTGAACTGCATATTGAGACCTTGTCTCAGAAAGACAAAAAAAATAAAAAGTAAATAAATAAATAAAACATTTTAAAAAATGATTCAATTTTTAAGTTTTTCTTAAGGCTTCCCATTAATGTTTTTATCCTTTAGTTTTCCTATCACAGTGTAAGTTTTCTGAGATATGAAATACAGTAAGTAGAAAAATGAACCCTTCACTATACAACACCAAAACAAACCGGAACCTAGAATATGTTACTTTACCTGGCAAAACATTTCTGAAGATGTAAGTAAGGATCTAGACATTAAGACTGGAGAAGTTCTTGGATTATTTTACTGTTCTCAAACTAATAACAGAAGACCTTAGCTACAGAGATCCCCTCCTGGCTGGGCTCAAAGATAGATGTGATAAGAAGAGACTTACTCAGGATGTGAAAGACAAGAAAGGCTGGATTTGACATTGATTACTGTCTGAATCTATTTTTTGCTACTATAAAGGTATAAGAGAATGCTTCATAAGTACTGGATGGTCATTTTGCTCATGATTCCAGAATCGCAAAACTCCAAGCCCAGGTGGCTGTATCTGTACCTTGCTACATGATGACATGAAGAAGGCCACGTGAGCTCACATTAGAAAGAATGAAACCGTGAAGGTCCCAAAGCTGTAGCTTGTATGAAGAGCCCACCCCTACAACACAGCAGTACACTTGTATCCTCAATGAATTACAGCACTGACTTGGAAGATGCAGTTGTGAGCCCAAAAGAAAGGGCTGTAGTCAGGTTGTAGAAGCTGGCAATGCCAATTTGACTAACAGCCAGCAAGGAAGAGGAATGCTCAATTCTATAAACACAAGAACCTAAATTCAACCAACATCCTGGAGGGAAAAAAAAGTTTCTCCTCCATTGGATCCCAAGAAATGGTCTCCAGGAAAGAGCACCACCATGCTGCCCTGCCAACTTCTTGATTTTGGCGCTGTGACACTTTTGTTGGACTTGCAACCTATGCACTATGAAATAATAAATGTATATTTCAGCCACCAGAGTTGTAATACATCTTTTGGACAGCAAGAGAAAATTGATGCAGGTTTCGAGTCGTCTGAACTTTTGTAGTGTATGTGTTGTCTAATACAGTGCTTATCCACATAAAGATGCTCAATAAATTTCTGGTAAATTATGAATTGAATTTCAAATATATTTTCATTAGCATCCTTTAAGAGAACATAATTATTTCCAATATTTATAAAATATAGTGATATATTACATTATCAGGAGGTAATCTTAAAAAGTAAATTCACCACAAGTATTTTGCAAGTATTTCATCAAAATACGCTTTCTATTTAATTTGTCCTTTTAGAATTCAAATGGTGTTGAAACACATTTTCAATTTGTATTCAAGTTAAAGATGAGCATTACATTTTCAGTATTTAAGATGTGATATATTTGATATATGTCTTTAAAAAAAGTGAAACGTTAAAGAACCTTACGCACACTTACTTAGGTTTCTCTTAAATTGTCAAAATCTATTTTCATTTGAACTTTCTCCATAGATCACTTTAACAGCTTTTTTCTTGAAAAATTTCTAATGATTTTGAGTTTCATGGGATACTCCATGAACTTACAAGATAGTCTAATTTAAAACTCTGAATATGTGATTTTTATATGTGAAAAAATACTTTGGCAAACTATATTCTATAATGTTAAAATAGATCATTGTATCAATTCAAATATATGACTGATCTAATTAGCAGAAAATGATTAAAAATAGCAAACTCTTAATTAGTAATAAGTTTAACTTTCTCTGTTTTCTTTAGGTAAGGACAGTAGTTTGATGTAATTTCACATTACCAAAAGTCAATGTTTTTTAAACATGCCGCAAGGAAGTTTGCTCCAGTCTCAGCGTTCTGAAGACAGGAGCTGCTCAAGTCTAGATCTCCAACTGCTTGAGTCATGTGATACTCCAGATTGCTACAGCTATGAAAGCAGTCACAAAGAGTTTTGTAGTCTAGAATCATTGTTAAACCTTAATAAAAATGCCGGCTCGCCATAGAGAAGAGACTGTCTCATCCCGTCCTTCTCTAACCCAGTGGTTCTCTGAGTGTGGTGCCTGAATCAGCGTCACCTGAGGTGAAAGTGAATGGTGACCGTCAGTGCCTTTGTCTTAGGAGACCAGAGAAGCACACTCTGGGTATGTCTGGGTAGGCATGCGCGCAGGGCCTGCAGGCTTCACTTGTCTCGGGCTCCTTCCCCAGTGTTCTTCTCTTGTACCCTACTTCCAGGTGCAATATATTGTGCAATTTTATTTCACCACGCCCTTCCACCATGAAATATCTGCCTCAAAGCCCAATTAAACTAAAATAAGAAATGCCAAAAATAAGATAAGATGGGTATCTTATATAAAAGACTATGAACTTCTGAAAGTGATTTTCTGAAATATAGCTGCATATATACGAAATAACACAATTTTCAGAGATTTCTCAATTTATCAATGAGGCAACAAGTAATAAGGTGGCCTATTTAGAGAGAATCATAAAGAACATTCTCTAACATGAAACATGTGCAGGTCTATGATAGTTTCATTTTTTACTCTTTGATCCATGTCTGTCATTTATAAATTTATAAATTGAACATAATACCAAATACAACATATATATACATATATATATGAGTTGAAGATATGAATATTATACCCCCCCCTTTTGAAGACAGAAACACGTTTTCCTAAATACTGAAAAATGATAGCCTTGTCTCCCCAATTATACATTTTTTTGGACCAGGAACAGAACTCAGGACATCGTACTTGCCAGCATACTGCTGAGCTCTGTCCCCAGCCCTGACCCCCCAATCAACTGATGGTACCCTAGAAAAGGATTCCGTCTCACCTGATGTGCGCCTGTGGCTCTAGGGGTGCTCAGCAGAGGGCCGTTAAGGATTCCTCATGACACCCAGCTGATGCACCCACTGAAACCATTACTGAGTAAGGGCTCACAAGGCATTTGCTTATTAGCAGACACTGAACAGTACACACAGCAGTATAAAACAATTCTGCCCTCTAGGATTTTTTTTTTTTTATTCTGGCCAAAAACTGAAAGGAAAAAAAAGAGAGGTGGAAGGAGAAAAACAAAACATTTGTGTTATACTATCGTGTGCCAAGCACCAAATGGTGCAGAAGACACAAACTGGATCAGTGAATTCATAAAATCACTCCAGAAAGTTGACATTATTCCTAGTTTACAAGGGACATATTTCCCTGAAGGTGCCACAAACTTGTCACTACCAACAGATAAGGCAACAACAGGGACCAATTTAATTCAAAACTAGCTGTTATAGCACAGTTACTGTGGTAGCAATTCTCATGTAGAACACAACCAGTAATTCTTTCACAAGTGCAATAAATTTACTTATAAATGATAAACATTCACTGGGGAGAGACCTGAGGCTTGACTGGTGGAAGTTCAATGCAGGTAGTCAGTGAAAGATAAAAGGTCAGAGGTTTGATGAGGGAAGGAAGGAAATAAATATGAGATGGAAACCATTATTAAACAGAAATTCAAAAGACAGGTTCTGATAGAAAGATGAAGTTGGCACCACACATTTTGACTGCCCAAGTAAGTGTGGTGCAGAGGATTCACTGCCTCTCTGTGAAAGCACATGTCTTAATCCAAGGACTGTGGTAAACAGGGCCACTGAGACCTACGTAGGCAGTATGTGTGCTGCCTGTGTCCTTGCACATTCAGAGCTCACAGGAGCCAGCTTCCATTGACTTCCTCTGCGGGTGTGCATTGCCTTCCTTCACAGACAGAATTGTTTCGTTTCACTCCTCTACACTCAACAGGACCCATCCATGTCAACCAGTACTATGGCGAAGAAAACCACACAGGTGTCTTGCATACTGTTCTTAAATCCACAGAGCTGAACAAATTCCTAGGTATATCAGGTGTCCCAGATATTCATTTGTAGATAGTGAATGTGACAGAAAATCACAGTTCTGCCTGGAATAATCCAGTATATATTTAATTTAACAACTACAGAGATGGAGTGACCATATTCTGAAAAAGGCTCAGCACAAGTAGTTAGGGTTAGTTACTGTTAAGGAAATATTTGAACATAATTATTTAAGTAAGACATATGTGAAGACAAGGTGTATTTAAGCAGCCTATCCTTTATTTGCCCTGAATTTTTGTATATTTCTGTGTTTAGTTTAAACAAAATCTATAGATTCTATAGCAATATAGTAGAGGTGAAAGGAGATTTCAAGAAGAATTTTCAAAGTTCTTTTGTTTTGCTCTCTTGTTAAAGCTTTCTGTGTGCTAAAATGTGTTTTTGTCATTTGGTTGCTGAGAAAATTGAAATGATCTCCTATGATGGGTGAGTGATTCTCCAAAGATCTTTTCTTTACCATGGGGAATGTCATTGGTCCCAAGAAGATAATAAAATCAGCCACAAAATAATAAACATTCTCCATAGGATACCACAGTACTGCAGACTCTCAAATTGATTTTTTAATATACAGACAGAAGACGAGGTCAGCAGTAGAGGAAGAAGCTGATGTTGCTTTACTTCTATAATATGAAAGATACATTTAATATTCAGAGTATAAATATGAACTAAAGTACTTCGAAAAGGATAAGCTTTAAGCTATAGATGTTAATTACATTTTAGTGTGATTTTTCTGACACACATTAACAAAGGTTAGAGAGTATTTTCTTTACGTATTCTTAGAACTGATAAAAATTTATTTTCTGAGGGCCAGCCAGATAGCTCAGCAGATTAAAGTGCCTGCTTTGGGAGACTCAGGAATCGGAGTTCAATCCCCAGCACCACAACCTATGTGAACCTCATCCCTGGGACATATTGTGACAGTGACTGAGACTGGGCTGTGGTGGCATATGCCTGTAATCCCAGTGCTTGGGAGGTTGAAAACAGGAGGATCCCTGCTAGTGGACCCTGTAGACCCAGTACCAAGTACAGTTTTAGAAAAATCTTTTTCTGTAACAGTGTGATCGAAGAATGTATGCTACAGTCTAACAAAGAAGCCTTATTTTTTTTTTATCAAAATTTTGCTTATGCTCAGTAAGTATAAAATGAACATCAGAAAGTATATGAGCTGTTTTTCTGTTTAACGCTACCCTATCTTCTATCTTACAGAAGCAAACACAACTTTTTCTTGGTTTGCATTTGCTTTAGCTACATCTGGTATGTTTCTAATATTTAAATAATATTTTGGTAATGACTTTACCTACTTATTCAGATATTAGAACCTGACCCAGGAACATGGAAGATGGGAATTTATCTTACTTAAGTCACCTCTCCCATGAAGTCCGTCTCCTTGCTATTGAAAGTTCAAAAAATTTTGAAAACAAAATGTTCAGTACTACAATTACTATGACTCTCCTTATTCATTTTGGCTGCTATAGTAAAAAATAGCATCAATTAATTTGTACATGAAACAAATTCCTTGCTTACAGATCTTGCGGCTGAGTCCAATAACAAAGTGCTAGATTGCATGTGTAGATAACAGACCCAGGCTGCTCCTGAGTGGGAAAGGTTAGATCGCGCCATCCTGCCTTCATAGTAGGACCCCCATCCTGTTTATGAGTGTTCTTCCCTCCTACCTGGCCACCTCTCCAAAGTCCTACTAGGCAGTACTATCACCATGACTACCTTTCCAAATATGGATTTGGGAGAGACCTGAACACTAAAACTATAAAAGTGATCCTGTAAATACTTGTTTCCAAGTACATCAAATCTTTCAATAAGCGCTGCATTCACCAAATCACCTGATTTTTGGTGTAGTGCTTCATGTAGCCACTTGTTCCCAGTATATATATTTGTCTTCTGAGTGCATTATGAAAACTACAACAACTAACATATATCATTTTAACATCATGTTGATGTTTCTCCTGTGGAGTTTTTTTTTTTTTTTTTCTTAATTCTATAGCTTATTGTCAATCTTTAAAGCACAGACAAATACTCTGAACTGTGGTTACTGAAAATCAATAGCTTTGAAAATGATTTTAACGAAATACAAAGGCCAAAGTGTTTGCTTTCTCACTGCAGTGATGTCTGTATCCTTTTGAATTCTGAGCACAACACCCAACTTGGTGATTGAACTTCTGTTGCCCACTTTGAATGGACTTATGCAGAGCTACTAAGCTGAGGTATGACAGATGGTCTTTGCATTTATCTGTGAGGTTACATATTAAATTGACTTAGAATGCCAAACTAGTCTAATTCTTTTTATTTACATCATTATAAGTTGTCCAAAACAAAATGTCTTCATAAAGGTTATAATCTAGCTGTTTTGTTTGGCCCTTGCTGAAACAGAAACAAACTCTAGTATCTTTACTGAAGTTTATTTCTAAGACTTACTACTTTCTAGAATTCTATGCAGGTTGCAGGATAGAATTGTAGCATTATTTAATTTTTTTTGTCTTTTTGAGACAGGGTCTCACTATGCAGTTGAGGCTGGCCTTGAGCTCACTTTTGTAGCCCAGGCTGGTCTTGAACTCACACCGAGCCTCCTGCCTCAGTCTCCCGAGTGCTGGGATTACAGGCATGTGCCACTACACCCGGCTGTATTATTTAATTTAAATAATTTTAATACTACATAATTTAATAGAGTATTAAATTTTATCTCGATGCCCACTATTTATTTCAATAATTTTAAATGTCACTGACTGAATAAAAGGATTCAATTAAATTCTTGTGTAAAACAACAACAAAATCAACAACCATTCTTTATTTCTATTTTTGTTTGTTTGTTTGTTTAATGTAATTAGTGTAGAGTCTACAGGGTGTCACTACACAGATTGGACTGATAGTGATCCTCCTATTTTTCAGCTCCCAAGCTCTGGGATTACAGGTGTGCACTACCAAGCCCAATCTCTACTCCTGTTTTTTATCTCCTCAGTGCTACTCAGGAATTTCGTGAAACATGAAACATTTGATATTTGGTGACTATCTAGAAATTTCAATCTTAGTTTGGATTTCAAACAGCAAATATTTAGGATGCTTTAAGTTTCCAGTACTTTCTAACTTTGAGTCTTAACTACCCCCAACTTTGTTCTCAGAAACATTTGAAATCTTTCCTTTTAACTTTTCTAAAGCTATATTTAAAGCTAAGGGTATAGATTTTCAAAAATTATGAATTTAGGACAAGTAAAAATGTATCACTTAACAGGAGGATTTTGAACCCAGTTTGCAGTACAGTTATGGCCAAGTCCAAGAACCACACCACATACAACCAGTCCTAAAATGGCACAGAAATGGCGTCAATAAACCTTGGTCACAAAAACATGAACCTCTGAAATGGGTAGGTCCCAAGTTCCTTAGGAACATGTGTTTTGCCAAGAAATACAACAAGAAAGGCTTCAAGAAAATACAAACAAACAATGCCAAGGCCATGAGTGCATGCGGCAAGGCTACCAAGGCCTTCATCAAGTCCAAGGAGGTCAAGCCCAAGATCATCCCAAAAAGAGTAAACCATAGGTTCGCTCTATTTGCCTGTATTGCACACCCCAAGCTTGGGAAGCATATACATTCCTGCATTTCCAAGGGTCACAGGCCCTGCTGGCCAAATGCCCCAGCTCCAGCTTCTGCTCCAGCCCAAGCTCCCAAAGGTGCCCAGGCCCCCATGAAGGGCAGGCTCCACAGTGAAAGCCTCTTCTCTGCTGATATAAAAACAGAAAGACTGGTGTGACCCCTGGGGTACCATCAGTAGGGGTCTGGTGTCCTGCTCTCTTTGTACGAATAAACCTGAAGCAGGAAAAGAACAAAAGGATTTATTTTCCTATCTTTGAAGAAGTATCATTCTTTTATTTATTTTTTCCTTTCTCTGTTAACTTTTAATTATAATTTCCATGGAATATTTAGAGTCATTGACATAAATCTTTTGTGTTGATTAGTAGAGATCCTTCAAGAAAATTTAAGAAAATAAGCAAGAATAACTCATATAATGCATATATATCAAAAATTTTTTAAATATGGTTGTATTAATATTTGAATAGGAAAATTTGTGAAATAAGAATATTCAAATAATATTTATTGGGAAATTAATCTTATTTCTGCTTGATATAAGAGATATACCGACCCAGAAAATCATCTGTATAACTCCTAGTGTGAAATATCTTAATGTTAGATAACTATGAATTTTTAATAGCGTATATATATATATATATATATATATATATATATATAAAGAGAGAGAGAGAGAGCTTTTAGAAAATTAATTAGAAAGACCAAAGAATGTATATTTTGTTTTTAGAGGAGCTTTTATTTCACATTTCTATCAAAATATCTGAAGATTGTCTTTAAATTGTTTAATGCTCAAAGTAATCTTTGTTATTAATGACCTGAAAAGAGACCTAGACAAATGCACCCATTATAAAAGATCAATGAGTAATATGTATCCCTTGGCTCCTTCTTCCCACTTAACTCTTAAGCTGAGATCTTTTGTCCAGAACCATTACTGCAGTGGGTAACTATCTTCCTCTTAATCTGCTCATTTCTGATATGTGCGAAGGGATTTTTTAACTCTGTTCTTTATATATAACAATGAACAATATAGAGCTTTTGCACATGGGGATATCAAGACTCTGCTGTAGCAGGGAGAGGAATGGGAAAAAAATCCTGTATACTATGTACATGTACACAGTCCCCACGGTGAAAGAAATCCATATACACTGGAAAAATGTACCATTAAAAAGTACAAAAATGTAGGGACCAGGGAGATAGCTCATATGCCTGGCAAGTGCAAGGTGCTGAGTTCAATCTCTGGTATCGAAAAAAGAAAGAAAGAAAGAAAGACAGAGATAGAGAGAAAGAAAGAAAGAAAGAAAGAAAAAAAGAAAGAAAGAGAAAAAGAAAAAAATGCAACCAGAGAAAAGAAACCTTATTCTGTGAAATTGACTGAACTTATATGATGATTTTTAATAATACAGGATTTTAACTGTTCATAGATTCTTTTCTAAATGTAATTTATTCAAATCATAAATTATATACAATATAATTATAAATGTAATCCTTTAATACTATGAATTATTAAAAATCATATCTAAATAATATTAAAAATGATTTTGAAAACATTAGCTTTTTCTTTTTTCCATATCAAGATTTAGCTTCCATTTCTTATGTTCCCAACTACTTTTGCTTTAACCTAATCTGCCTTGGAAGATCCATTCTTTTGGTTAGAGAATATGCAGTTATTTTCACTGAAGTCCAATTTCTATTGAATCGAACTTCATCTGAAGTATTTTTTCTATTTAACAAAAATATCTCAAAGTTTTATCTCTCTGCTCTGTTCTGGCAAATGCTGATAGTAAATTATCTATTACACCTGGGATACCTACTACTGATTGCTTCTTGCCCATTCAGTGTTGTTTATATTACTGCTATCTTTCTTGAATATCAAGATTGTCATTTATAATCTATAGTTGAAGACCCAGTAGTGAGTGGATAATGTTCAGTTTGTCGTTAAGTGTCAAGTCTTGTGGGTGTTAACCATGATTTAGGAAGGAAGGAAGACAGGATCTGAATACATAACCTTATAGCCACTTTGCTTTTTAATAAAATTAAGCTACTCACCATGGGAATGCTGGCTATTTAAAGTATTTTAATAAATCATCTAAAGAACTTGAAAAATAACATGTTCATATAAACCAGAACTTTATATTTATATATGGAAAAAACTCATAGTCTTAGCTAATAAACACAATATTTCTAAAAGAAATAAACTAGAAATTTGAATAACAAATATTACTGAATTATAAATAGATAGTGTGAGATATTAGTCCTTCTTTTCAAATTTGAATCTAAAACCCAAACAGGAAAAAAAAACTATTCTGCGCTGACGATGCTCTAAATCATATTGCAAATGAGGTCAAAACGTGTCTACAAAAGCAAACAGGAGGAAGCTGAGCACCACTTCCCTTTACTTCATTAGTCAATAATGAGGGCATCTGAAGATAGAGATGTATTTTTTTTTAATGCATCTGCATGTGCTACACCCATGTCTACAGAGGAAGCAAGGGTCAGCCAAATAGCTCAGTGCATTAAAGCAGGTCCAATTTCTGGGCTTGCTGTGCCAGCTCCACTCCGGGGGTGGGGGGATTGAGACTGGGTACGATGGTGTGTGCCTGTAATCCCAGCCCTTGGAAGGCTGTAAACAGGTGGATCACTATGAGTCCCATCTACTAGTGAGACCCAAACACCCTGTAGAGCCTTTCCTAAAATACAACAGAGAGAGAGAGAGAGAGAGAGAGAGAGAGAGAGAGAGATAAAACAATAAAAAATCATTTCAAGAAATAAATATGATGGTGAAATCACATGATATATGCTTCAGGACTTGTCCTTAATTTTCATGAAGGTAAGTATTATTGTAAGACTCTTGGAGACAGCCTTCTAACACTGCTATCATTTAGTCACCTGGGGGTGGGGAATGCGGTCATCCTCAGCTGGTGGTGCCCACACTTGATTATCAGCTCAGCATTTTGGGTCTGAGGATAACCATGAGATCACTTCCAAATTTCCCTATTTTGCTGCCTTTCTTTTATTGTTCTGATCTGAGTAAACTGTCATTGTGGCAACTATGAGATTATGTTAACTGGGAAAGGCTACAAGTATTTATAATGAAATATATGGAAATTCAAAATTGATACATCTTTAAAATGGATCAAAATGTCCTGCACGTGCCTCCAGGTCACTCTTCGATTTATGGACCAAAATTGTGCCCCACACCAATCATGGCATCTATCCTAAACCCAGAAGTACACATTAGGCACACTTTGTAGTTACTAATAAAGGAAAGAAAATCTGCCTAGAGTGTAAATGCATGCAGTAATCTTCCAAACTTTCTAAAATATCTCTTTACCTGTCTGGAGATCTCTTTACCTGTGTTGAGTAAGTGCAAGCAAGTTCTGATACATCATTTCCTTAAGTGAACAACAATGCCAACTTCCTCTGCTTAACTTAAAATAACATCTAAAAATAATAACAAAACAAGCCAACCCCATAATATATTTCACAGTATAATTGGTGCCCTCTACTCCAGACTGACCTATGACTCATGATGAAAAAGCAATGATAAACAGGGCAATAAAACAGAAAATAATTATGTTTACACTGGTCTAAAACTCAATTCTTATAAATAGTAACACATCACTTTAAAAGGAAGATATCCAACCAGAATAACTTTTGCTTTATGTTATAATGGCTAATATAGTAATAACCACATTTCAATATGTTGCGAGCAATTTACTTCAAACAAGTTATCTTTCAACACTATGCTTAAACTATGGTATTTTGTCTTGTAAAGGTTTCCACATCTCCTTCTATGAAATGGTACATGTCCTTTTTTTTTTTTGTTTTGTTTTTTAATTTGGGCTCTTTTTTTTTTATTTGTACATAGGCTGGTTACATTAGTAGACCATTTAAATTTCTAGTGAGGATCCAGTGTCTCAAAGATCAAAGAGACCAAGTTGGCTTTCTGTATCACACCACTCTAGGAACTAGCACTGAGTTGAGGACATTTGAGGTGCTTAAAAGGTTTAATGACTTCATTATATTAAGTTAAATAGATATAGAATCAGGACCCAGTTAACAGATCCATCCTTGACTAGATCTTTTATAAGGCAGTGGGCTTCAGAATCATTCATTGGACCTGCACTATGGCATCAATTGGTAACTTGTTAGAAATGCGAATTATCAAACTCCACGCCAGACTCTAAATGGAGATGGACTGAGAAATCTGCGTTTACAAAGAGCCTTATGTGATTCAGATGCAGGCTAAAATTGAAAGCCTGATGTAAAGAGTCCCCAAATACTCGGCACATCTTTTGCATTATGAGTATTTCAACAATCTATTATAGAAAGTCCTTTTATAGAACAAATTGTGGATCATTTCAGTTTCTCAAGATTTTACTCTTCCTAGGAGTCTCTTCATTTCATTTTAGGAACTGTTTTCTATTCATGTAGTAAATTTTGTGCTTTGTGTAGGAAGACTGGCTCGAGTTCCTGGTACAGATCCTCAGACAAGGACTTGAACCTACCTAGAAGGACAGTGGCTCCAGAAAGCAGGAGTGAAGAAACTACAAAAACCAGTGGCGAATGTCTTGCTATGTGTAGGTTAGGAACATAGGCACATGGAGCTCAGTCCTGATGCCTAGCTTCTGAGACACTGTAATGTACCTCAGAAGTGATAGCCAGTAGAGTCTTCTTAACTGATTCACACAGAAGCCAATATGAGCATACTAGGATTTTGCAAAACAAGGAAAAAGCTTTACCGTGCAGTCACACAACAAAATGGCCAAAAACTGAAGAAGAAGCTTGATCTGCTTCCTTGAGTCAGTGGGAAGGAGTGGATTTATGAGAAGGGGGAAGGAAGAGGGAAGCTGCTTTTTCCTTTGATTCTTAGAAGGTAACTTCAGGATTCTTTTGCTTTGTGCAACCAGCCATCCTGTGTCTTCATAGTGGTGTGTTTCCTTCTGTAAGGAAGGTGTGTGGGGGGGTGTGTAGCAGGTAGAGCTCCGAATGCAGAAGGTCATTGGCTGGAAATGCTGATTTCCATTCTTAAAAAGCCAGTTTCAAACAAAGCTTTCTTTTATTCTCTAAGCTCTCCCCTATGGACAGCTTAAGTACTTTGTTCTTCTTCTTCTTCTTCTTCTTCTTCTTCTGATGATGATGATGATGATGATGATGATGATGATGATGGCCTGCTCAGCCTGCCTTGGGGGCGGGGCTGGCATAGCACATGGTGCTGGGGAATGAACCGAGGTTCCTGCGGAAGTCTAAGGTTTCCTAAGCAGGTGCTTTTAGACCGCTGAGCCATCCGGGCAGCCCCCAAGCACTTTGCTCTTGAAGGAATGTCGTGATGAATCCAGGCCTCATCCAGTTTTAGAATCACACTCTCTGCTGGGAGTGGTATAACATGTATCCACTTCCTTCCTTTGAGATTGGGAGAAAATTGACTGTCAGCAAATGTAATATTGAAATAGGACCTCCATAAGATACAGGGGAAATAATATAACTTAATCTGCTAGATATCTGAAATGCTGAGTTCATGTTCCCTGATGTTGAAGAATGTATTCTAAGGAACAAGAGAGATTAAAAGGAGAAAATTGTACTGAGGGAGAGAAACAGTTCCTGAGAGAGACAAGAGAGGCCCCAAGTGAGTTGCAAAGGAGTCCACATTTTGCAGAAGGTTTTGTAAAGTAAAATCATGAAGTAGGTACAAAACCATGAGGTGAGTGCAATGTGGAGCAAAACTGTGATCAGCAAATGAGATTGCAAGTTTATCTGCTTAGGTAATATTGATCCAATGAGGAAGCAAGTCAAAGCAATGAACATGGAAACAAAAAGGACCATTTTGGAAGAGATGAATCAGTGGGTTCTGGTAACCTTCCGAGATCACTGATACCTACCTAGACTTTTTAGACCAGGCAATATTGATTATGATACATTGTTTATCCCTCTGGTTGATATGCAGGTCTAGGCATTCCATCTTTATCTTGAAGCATGGTCTTCAGGGAATGGGCTTCCAGTCACAGCTGTGATGTGTTCTTATCTTCTACACTGACTCCCTGGAGGGGCTAGCCCTGCCTGACTGTGTATAGTGTTTCTACCTGACTTTGCTGTCTATAACAATATTACTCTTTCTTCTGAATAATCCAGATAAAAGTCACAGATTCTTGGGGCGAGACAGGCTAGCAGGATACTGGAGGATACCCAAGGAAGTGTTTTCACCTTCCCTTAAGGCACAATGCATGTTGATAGAGGGGCATGCACTGTGACCTTCTAATGACATAGTCACTCTCATCTAGCCATCAAATACTTAATGTATTAATCAGGTCCTGAATAACATATTTGGAATAAAAAAATAGATGAATCATGTCCTTTGATCAAAAGCTATTAATGTGATGGAGCATGTAGACAAGTGAAAAGATAGCTGAAATACAATTGCATGTGTTCCCTGATGTCAGTATACATATTCACAGTTATCAGAGAAGTATTATAATCACAGCAAGCTTCCTAAAGGTAGTGATAAGGAGGATAATGCCTCAGTGGAATCCTGACAGACTTTTAGACCCAGTCAAGTGAAGAGAGGTAGGGGTGGTAGACAGAGTCCAGAATGATAAAGAAACAAGACAGAAATGGGAAAGGGAGACAGACAAAGACACAGAGACAAAATAGAAACAGAGAGAGAGAGAGAGAGAGAGAGAGAGAGAGAGAGAGAGAGAGAGAGAGAGAGAGAGAAATTCAAGGCAATTTTAAGGCTATTGTAAAGTCTGGTCTGTGGGAAAATTCTAGGTCAGTCTTGAGTATTTAAGGCTGTGATTCCTTTGTGATCTGGAAAGGATTCCCCAGCTGTGACTAAGGTAGGAAGAATAAAGACAAACTGGCCTTCATTCATTTACAAAACAAAACAATATCTACCCGCAAAGGATTCTTAGTTTGGGGCCCTGAAATTTTTACCATAGTTCTGTCATATAGCATATGCCCAACATGATAGCTCCCATTCTCTAAATGAAGCTTGCTCTGCTGTGCTTTATTGTTAGTCTTAGAGCAGCAGAAATTAGAGGACATGAAAGCATTTGCCTTTTGGAATTACTCATTTTATATTTATATTTTAGGAAACAATGTTATTAGTGCTTGTGGTAGTATCACCTGCCTGGATCTGAAACATTCCTCAAGCTGAGATGAAGAATTTCACAGACCTTTGTGTAGAATGTTTGCAGAATTTCCAGCTCTAGTTGGAGAAACAGAATTTCCAAGACAAATCAGTAACAGGCACAGTAAAAGTTTATTAGGCAGAGATTTTAGGGCACAGTCAAGGGCGGAGAGCAAGTGCTCAGGTCGTGAGATGCAATACCGTGAGAACTGAGGGGCAGTGGAAATCTGGGGAATCTGATAATCTATACTGTAGTGTTGGCCAATGCAGATAGAAGGATGGTCCCTCCATAGTAAGATTCTTTCATAAAGGTGAATCCTAAAGTACAGGGTAAACATGGCCTAGTACTTGCAAGTAGGAGATCAAATGGTTCAACCAACTTGTAGGGGAAAGGGAACTTCCCACACTTGCTGTGTTCCGGGGAAAGAAAAAGGAAAATAAATAAATAACCAGGAAACAAATAAATAAACTGGGCTGTGTCCGGAGGATGTAGCTTTCATTTCTAAAATTACAATTTTCCTTGTCTTCATTCTACCTGCTTGCTGTTTCTTCGGCTCTACCTCAGTACAGAGATGAGCCAGTCGAGTCATTGAAGGATTAATGCCGCTGCCTTAGAGAATGAGAGATGCACATAATTAACTACAGAAAAATAATGTGTAGGAAAAGAACTAAGGAAAACATTGCTCAACAGTAAGCCACCCCATAAGGGCTGCAATCTATGAAATAGCTGTGGCATTAACAACAACAACAAAAAAAAGTTTAGAAGTTAAAAGTAAAACAAAACAAAATAACACTGCTGAATTCCATGTGTAGCAAAGGTGGAACAGTGCACGGTTAAATGACATTTAGCATAACTTTTTGTCAAGTATTTGTAAGTACAGAGAAGCGAACATATAAAAAAATTAAAAACTAAAATAAAAAGAATCCCCCAAGAGGTTCTCGATCACTTAAATTTGTCAGATGGCTCTGAATATGCCTGTCTCATGCTGTCACAGCAGAGGCAGCTTTGCCCAGCACTGCGATTCTCTTCTGTTGATGACATTTCATTGGAGCAGTTAGCAGTTGGTGCCTCCGTTTCAACTGACATTTTGTTCCGAAACACAGTTCTAACACCATAGGGTAGTTTGTCAATGGTTAGAAAAGGTAGTTCATGTTTCACCATAGTGAAATAACACAGAAGGAAGAGGCAATTGCTCAGAGTTCTGGGCCTAGGCTATTGATGTCGAGTCCAACACTGTTAAAGCGTCATTTACAATAGGCCTCAGGGTTGCTTTATATAGAAGAAATTATTGAAAGGACTTGGAGAGTCCAGAATGGTTGAATATCTTCTTTTGACTCTGTAAGTTGCAAAGGTCACACTTCCAAAAGGGCACACTTCCAGCACACACAAATGCTTTAGCAAATGGCAAACTCTGGTAGTTTAGGAAGTGATCATTAGAGCTCACATGGGTTCCTCTAGTTTTCTTCTTTGAATACTTTGTATATCAAAACCAATAGAGACTTCAAAATCTTTTTGTTTGAAGTGTCAGTTTCTACCAATTTCAGGAGTAGTATGCCAAAACTGTATACCACTCCTAAAATTCTAAGAATTTAAGTTCCTATGTAATGGTGAACAAGATACAAATCACAGAAATACTGATCTAGGAAAGCCTTAATGGTTAATAAGCAATTTATCTAGTAGCTTCTTCAATGATGAGTTATTTACAGTACTGGATAAAGTCAAGGTACATAAATACTTCTATCCCTGTAGAAAAACAGTAGTAAACTAGTTAACTATCTGACTGCAGGTACTAGATATTTGGTTGTTTTATTGGTGCAATACCTAAGAACTATTATCCAATTTTTCTTTTAGAAGCATTTGCGCCTTCTTCCTGTGCTAACAGTAGAAAGCTCTGTTGAGATAGTAACGTGCATAACTATTTTTCTAGTTAAGCATTATGTACTTCACGTACACAACTGAACCAATTAGTTCATATTTCAAGATAAAATGTTCATGATTAAAATAATGTATGTTATGTACATTTTTCAAATTCTTCTGTGGTACATTACTCATTTTGCCACTATGTGTAAGTTAACACAGTACAGTGTAAATATTTAAAAGTCCAGTATATCCCACAAAATCTTCTTCAGTATTTAGATTGCCTGTGTTATTAATATAGGGATAATATAAAGACCTCCAAATGGTATAGCAGAAATATCACTCCCAATACACTGGATGGCTCATATGCTGAGCTTGTGTTCCCAAAATTAAGGAACGAGGGAGGTTAAGGGTAGGAAGTATTTATTTAGGTAAAGATAGCTTCTGCTTGAGAGGGACAAAAGGGAGACTGAGCGATGGGTTTACCATGAGCCCATTAAGGAAAAGAACTTTAATAGCCCAAAATCAGAAAGTGGGTAAAAGGGAGAATAAAACTATGATCAACTAACAAGATTACAAGTATATTTGCTTAGGTAATATTGATCCAACAAGTGATCGATGCCTACTTAGAATATCAGTCATTGGGCTGCAGAGATAGCTTAGCTGTGTAAGCACCTGCCTGGCAAGTGCAAGGACTTAGGTGCCCAGTACCACATGCCATGCCGACCTTGGAACTGGGTGTAGTGACAGAGGCATGCAGTCCCAGTGCTGAGCAGGCTGAGATAGGAGAATTATTATGAGTCCAAGCTGTGTAGAAAGACCTTGTACCAAATAAATAAATAAATAAATAAATAAATAAATAAATAAATAAATAAATAATTTTAAAGTAAAATAAAGTATGTGGGTATAATTATTATTTCTTTGTCTTGAAGGCTGGCCTTCAACCAGTGAGCTTCTCCCATGGAAGTAATACACTCTCATCTTCTGCATTGACTCCTTGGAGGGCTTAGCCCTGTCTGATTGCATAGAACATTTCTGTCTAACTTAGCTGTCCATAACATTATGGTTTACATCTACATGTCCCCCTGAAGCCTCATGCAGTTATGGGTGGGGCTTTTTCACATGTGGCTGGATCTAGAATGTGAGACTGGCACCGGTTCTCAGTGTAATTCTAGTCTCCAGGGCACTAGGATTAATGATGTGCGTGCTACTGCTCCTAAGTAGCTTAGACAGATTAAAAAAAAAAAAAAAAAAAAAAAAAAAAGGAGGAGCCCTGGTCATTCTTTGTTGCTCCTGCTGTCTTCTATTGTCATGAACTGCTTTTCCTCTGATAAGCCAGCTTATCTTGAAGTCAGCCAATTATCAACTGATTATGAACAGTTCTACAAACTGTGACTTTCATAAACCTTTCCTCCTTTAACATTAGCTGTTGGGCATTTTGTCCCAGTGATGAGAAAATTAATTAACACAGAATTTGGTACCATAGAAGTGAGGCCATTGTTGTGATTGTATCTGACCATGTGGCTCAAGAGCCACTGGAGGTGGCTTATGGGAAGGGGAAGAGTAGGAAAGATTTGGAGATGCTAGCCTAATAAGTAGGGTTGGAATGGCTGATGTTATGCTTGATGAGCGATGCTGGTCAAAGCTCAGAAGACCAGAGTGCAGATAAAAATACTGCCAGGTTCAGGAGGTTTCTCTGAGGAGGACTACACTAGTCATTAGACTTCAGATGACATATGTTATGTCTTGACTGAAAGTTTAGCTGCATTTTGCTCATGACCAGAGACTGTGGCTAAGATTGAAATTATTTAAAGGCAGTGAATTGATTGTACTGATGGAAGAAATTTCAAAACAGTCTGATGTTGAGGCAGTGGTATGACAATTTTGAGAGTTTTTGCCTAATTTACATTGAGAATCAAGAGCAAAGAGCCCACCAAAATGATTTTAAATGTTTTCAATTTAGCCAGAAAGGAAGCTTCAGGAAACCTGTAGACTTGAAAGAGAATAGGGGACATCTTGATTGCTGAGAAGGAAACAGAGAATGGAAAAGATAGCCTGAGGGTACCACAAGAAGCACCAAGACTTCACCATTTGCAGCCCCAAGATGACAAAAGTGAAAGACTTTGCTTTAAGAAAAAAGACACAGAGCATGATGTTCCAGAAAGACAGTGGGCTAGAAAATTTGTTCCTTGGCATTGGGTTTAGAATCCTCAGAGATCCAAATACTTGACCCCTATTGCCAAAAAAGAAGGGTGCTCCAGATGGCAGCAGCAGACCACGGCACCATCTACCATTTATTTATTTGTTTGTTTGTTTGTTTGTTTATTTATTTATTTTTGAGACAGGGTCTCGCTATGCAGGTCAGGCTGGCCTTAACCTCACTTTTTGTAGCAGAGGCTGATCTCAAACTCACACTGATCCTCCTGCTTCAGCTTCCTAAGTGCAGGGATTGCAGACATGCACCACCACAGTCCAGCTTAGGTGTTAGTTTTAGAAGCATTTAGAATCTAAGAGTTACGAGGTCAGGAAAGCTTTCACCCAGGCTTCACTATATTTTTATTTTTATTTTTTTCTCGTTTTTTCCGGGGATTGAACTCAGGACCCTGAGTTTGCCAGGCAGGCACTTCTTCTGCTGAGCTATCTCCCCGGCCCTCACCCAGACTTCAGAAGCAGGCTGTGGAGGTCACACAGTGTGCCCCTGAGAAGACAATATGTGAAGCTATGAGTATAAAGCTCCTGTGGAGGGAGTCCCAAGAAGTTTGGAGAAGCCCAGAATGTGGATTGTTCAAGAAAAACCATAATGAGATAGCAGTCAGTCCAAGAGAAAAGCCATAAGAGCTGCAATCTATATAAGTACAACCTTACAAGTGCAACCCTACAGGACAACCCTACAAGTACTATAGGTGTGAAGTCACCCAACCATTTTTGAATTTACAACTTTCCACAGAGTGCTAGGGATGCTGGAAGCATAACTATGGGGTTTAACGTTTACCCTGTTGGATTTTGGTCTTGCCTTGGTCCCATTCTTCTCCATTGTCCCACTTATAATTTTTGAAATGGAAGCATCTATCTTGTGCCATTGAATTTTGGAAGTGTTCAACTTTTTTTTTTTTTTTTTTTTTTTTATACAGGGACTCCCAGGAAAGATTTTTCCTTAAATCTCAGAGCAGACATGGGAAGAGGACTTTTAAACAGTGCTGAAACTGTTCGAATTTTGGAAACTCTTTGAAACAGTCTAAATGTCTTTTGTACAAAAGGATATTTGTGAATCTTTGGCAGGGGGCTAGGAGTGAAATGTTATGGCCCATGTCTGGAGGTTCCCCCAAAGCCTGATGAGTTCATAGATGAGGCTTTTTCAGAAGTGGTTGAATCTAGAATGTGAGATACTGGAATTGATTTATGATGTAATGTTAGGCTCAAGGGTACTAGGATTAAAGGTTCGACTGCTACTACCTTTACATATCAAAGCATAAGGTAAAATGGGCAGAAATATCTATAATTGTCCTTTGTCACTTTTGCTATCTTCTACCACCATGAACTCTGAGAAAGTACTCTGCCTTAGAGTCAGCCAATTACGGACTTAAACTTCTGCAAACTATTAGCTAAATAAACCTTTTACTCCACAACTCTGGGTGTTGCAGATTTTGTTTCAGGGATGAGCAAATCAACCAAAGCAAACTGTGATTATCGTAAATTTTGAAAAGTAGATTTTGGTTTCTGGAAGCATCAGAGAAGGGTTATGAGTATATTTAGTAGAACAAGTATGAACTGTTTCTGCCTTTCAGCCATTCGAAACCTTATGATCTGAGTGAGTTGCTTAATGTTTTTGTTCCTCATTTGAAGAGGATATGTAGTAGCTGGGCTTCCATAACAAAGATACTGTGAAGGTTACATTGTATCTATATATTTCTATCTATCTGTAGTCTGTCTCTCTGTCTGCCTGTGTGTCTATCTATCTAAAATTTAATCACTAGAGGAGATAGATACACAGATACATTACAGAAGATTGCTTAGTATTTGGCATGTTAAATACAGGTTACATTATTGTCATTATTAATATACTATAGACAGAATTCAGCAAATATTTATGTTATAAATGCACTCATTCCATTCATGAATACTGTAAAAAAATACCAGAATAATTTGAGTGACTTTTGAGCATAATATGTCCCATGTGCTTTAGATATATGTAGCAATCTGTTCCTTTGCATGTATCCTTAATGAAGGCATTATTCAGATGACTTCTACTAAGAAGCTCTGTGTTTGAAGTCATGCTCTCCTACTCAAATTGTCTGTTCTTTTTCCATCACCATGGACACTCTAAGTCTTGAAGTATTTGGGCTTGGAGATTTTAAAGTTAATACTGCTCTCCATCATCACCATGCAAAAAAAAAGCAAGCCTGAATTAAATACATATATTTTTTTCCCATACAGGTGTAATCAGTGGCTTAGTACCAGTGAAACAACTAGCTGCATATAAACCACATAAAACCAAAGCCAATGTCTCACAAAATTAAAGAATAAAACCATGTTCAGATTTAAAACATATCAAGTTTATAGGCCAACTGCATAGCTCAGAGGATTAAAGCCCCGGCTTTGGGAGACATGGAGACTAGGGTTCGATTGCCCAGTGTGCTGTGCTGGCTCCTCCCCCAGGGCACACTGAGATGGTGATTGTGACTGGGATTGGTGGCACAGACCTGTAATCCCAGTGCTTGGGAGCCTGAAAACAGGAGAATTACTATGAGTTTGATCCGTTTTGTGAGACCCTGTAGACCAGCAGTTCTCAACCTGTGGGTTGTGACCCTGGCAGGGGTCAAACAGCCAAAACACAGGGGCTACCTAGAGCCACTGCAAATAATAACTGGAGCAAAATTACAGTTTTGAAGTAGCCACCAAAAGTATTTTTTTGGTTTGGGATCACCGCAACATGAGGAACTATTGCGGTGTCACAACATTAGAAAGGTTGAGAACCACTGCTAGACCTTGTTCTGGAAAAAAATAAACAAATAAACAAAAGATACTTATTTCAGCATTTGTAAATTTGTCTGAACTTAGGCCCTGGATGTAAGCAGGGGCTGCATTCCTTTCGACCTGCAAAGGAATTCCTTTCTACAAAAGTCCTTATGCCTATCCTTATCTCAAGTAATTTCTCTTGTGTTTACTTTTAGCATTTTCAGTTGAGCCACATTTAGGGCTTGGATTAACTCACATTCTGTGTTAACTCTTAAACCAGTGTGCTTGTTGTTTTCCTTGTAGGATTCCATCACTGGCTCTGTCCCTTGCTGGTAGCTCATGCATGAGCTGAATACCTAAGCTGTCTCTCACACTAGGTAAAGGAAGGGTATTCACAGATAGATAAAAATGATTATCTTTTCCCCCCAGCTATAACTTGGAGTGAGGTTCTGCTTTGTCCTTGGCAATACATTTTACTGAAACTTTAGAATACATGTTCTCACAGTGATAAGGGAAAAAGCAGTGACTGAAATTAAATATGTTGACTTATATCCTAGAACTCAAAAAGAGGGCAGTAAATGTGTGTTAAGTACCTGTGTGTGTGTGTGTGTGTGTGTGTGTGTGTGTGTGTGCGCATGCACGTGCACCTGCATGTATGAGTGTGTGTTTGTCCTAGGGGAGTAAATGCTTTACAGGACAGGGCAACAGTAAGTGGCAGAGAGGCATAGAAGGCATAGAAGGTGGGGACAGGAGTGTGTGACCACAGGAGTTTTGCTTGGTGAGCGTGATTCATGCAGAGCCCCAAGTGAAAGGCAGGAAGGAGTTGTGTGCGTTGCTGACAGTGAGCAACGTAGTGGCCAAACAGGGCCAGGGCTGAGCCTTAAAGAGCACCAGCCTGAAGCCCACCAGAGCTGGCTGGAAAGCAAAAGGGGATAAAAGTCAACAAGACCCTGCAGCTACGTGTGTAATTCAAAATGATTTTGTAAATCCTGGGGTTAAGGGTCCTTCAGAGTCTCAGGTAATCACAGGGACAGGAATAAACCTCCAGGGTAGGGACATAGGAGAGGAAAGGAGCTGACATTTCATTCAGTTATGAGAACCCCTTCTCAAGGTCTGGATGGAGAAGTATAGAGAGGAGAAAGCAAAAGTCTGAGCATGCGTAGCTAGGACATGCGCACAGGTTGCAGCTAGAAGTGACCGATGGATTCCCCTAGAGAACCTTCTTTTTACCTTCATTTGCTTCACTATAGCAAAGTCATTGTTCATAAGTCCCAGCATTTAAGTACCTGTATCCCCACAAATCTTTTTTTTTTGTGGTGGGGGGGCACTCAGCCCACTGTTAGGGCAGGGCTGGTGCAGCATGCGGTGGTAGTCCCCAGCACCTGCCTAAGCTTGCCTCAGCAAGTGATTTAGACTGCCAAGCTATCTCATCGGCCCCACAAATCATGATTTCAAGCCTCAATTAAAATCCAACTAAGGATTTTTCCCCAGTCGTACTGAAGAATTAATTCACTCTGCCAAGGGGATATTATCTTATTAACTAAAATATTTTAATGGTGTTTCCTACTTGTGCCAAAAGACACAAAAGATATTAGAATATGTTACAATAGGCAGCAAACATGCTTAAAAATTATTTTGGCCTAATCGCTTTCATCGCTAGCAAACTTCTAAATTAGTTCAGGTGCAGCAGAAACTAACAAAAGGTTACCAACAAGAGTATAATAGCCTCTTATACGGGCAATACTCTTTATACTGTCATCAGGCGAAGAATGAAAAGTCATGAATTTACTTTTAATCGATGTCCTTCCTGCCAGTTCTGTAATACAGCACCTCGGAAGATGGGTCTGCATCATCCTACAAGAGCGGAGTCTCAATCTTCGTCCCTTACTGCCCAGTCTTGAATCTAAGCAGCACAGCCAGAGGCGCTGTGCTGGCCACATCTCTGTGGTGGCACATTTCCATCTCCCAGGGGCTGTGGGAAGACCCAACTGCACAGCAGTAATAATAAATCTAGCATATCCGTTTATGAAATAACTTTGGCAGGAACAGCAAGAGGATTTGGATGCAAATGTATTTGTGGTCTTCCAGCTGGAAGATCAGAGCAGAGATTCTAAAGCGAAAGGCACAGAGTGGGCTGGCAGATAGTGGCTGCTTGTGTAAGAAGAGAAGAGAGTTGGGAATCCATGCTGAGCACAAGGGGAAATGCCAACAGCTCCCTTCGAATTCCCCTCCCGCGGCCCAGTATCACCGTGAGGGATGACTGCCGCCACCTGCTGGAGATGCTTGGGATTGAAAAATGCCATGTAGGGTCAGACTGCGCTTTGCCGTGCTCCTGGGCTGTGGCTTCTGTTCTAGCGAGCAAACCAAGAAAAGGAGCTAGTTAAAATAAGGAGTGAAATGAAATCAAAGCTATGTGCACAACTATTGTTCCTTAAGAATGGCAGAGATTTGTGTTATCACTGATTTCAGATTTATGGTATTTAACTATTTAACTGAGTTGCTTTTTTTAAACCAGTCTGTGGTAGTTCAGTTTGGCTATATGTGACATTCAGGTGACTGGATGCAGTGTATACTGTAAATTTTTGAACCCTTTGATATAAACCTATTCTATTCTGTATACTCCATGCTACATATCTGTTTATTTTTTCTGTCTATTTTTTTATTGAAGAGAATATAGTGCTTTTTTAGTTGGAAAAGCAGGAAAATTAAACAGCCCAAGTATATACTAATTATTATATGAGTTTTACATCACATACAATGATTTACTTTTTGTTTTGAGAAATATTTTCTCTGGCCAAGCATAGGGGCACATGCCCGTGATCCCAGCACTATCCGGAAACAGAGGCAGAAGGAAATATTTTCTCTGCTGTTTATGCTGTCTCTCAAATTATTGTAGGACCTTAATTTTTTTTTTCCTTTTTGAGACAGGGTCTCACTGTGCAGTTGAGGCTGGCCTTGAGCTCACTTTTGTAGCCCAGGCTGGTCTCGAACTCGCACCAATCCTCCTGCCTCAGCCTCCCAAGTGCTGGGATTACAGGCGTGAGCCACCACGCCCTGCTAGGACCTTAATTTTAAATTATATAAAAAAACACTCATGAAGTTTTAGTATGATTTCAGAGCCTTTAGAAATATATAGCTAAATTAACACTGATTCCAGCTGACAGCTCCCCAGATGTTCTAATGTCATGGGATTTGCTGTGACGAAAAATGATTTTCTGCCTCAAGCTCCCAAATTCTGGGATTTCAGGCATTCACCACCATGCCCAGCCAGAGAAAAGATTTCTCACAGCCATTGCCCTACTGATATGGTCCCCGTGATCCATGTCATTTGGAATGTTTGCACACTCACTTTCTAAGGATCTTTCTCCAGGCCCTCAAGGCCTATGAGTTAAAATATGGGAATCTGATATTTATCAAGTTTGCCATGTGCCACTATCTTATTAAATTCTCATCATAACATTATGTGAGTGCTCTCCTTATTGCTACTGATGATACAAATATAAAGCTATATGTCCCACAATATTTCTATATAAAATATTGTTATTTATTGATGTGACTTTTGTCGCTATAATGATGTTAACCACTTAAAGTTATACTACACTAGAGCTATGTATTCAGCTTTGCTTAACCAAGCATTTGTAAATGTATTTGCCCTCCGAATATTTCTTGTGGCAGAAGTAGCGTCTCACCAAATACGGGCCTACAATTGCCAACACAAGCTGTAGATGAGGAATCAGGAAGACAGTATAACTGCTCCTTAATACTTTACTCTTCCCAGAATAAACACTCCTGTCTTCTCCCTAGGGCTGCTACTTGATGATTTCTAGCTGACCGTTTGGGACAGGTAGGACCAGGGACATGAGCACTAGGTCTCTTTTCTGATACACAAGGTTCAGTGAAAAAACAGTGTGTTGCTGTTATTGTTAAGTCGATTAAATTGTCTTCTGTGCTTGTAGAAATGGCTCCACATTTATTAGTGGTGAGAAACATGCTCTGGCAGCATGGCTGATTTCTGTGCTTCTTATATTTAGCACATGTGAGGATTTGAGAACGAATGATGGGAGACATGGTGATAAATTGCCAGGTTTTTCTAAAGATTCAGAAGTTCTAAAGTTCCTGCCAGTGACAGATGGTCTGTCCTGACTCATTGCTTGTCTTTCCGACAAGACTTGATTCCCCACCCCACCCCACCCCCTTTTTTTTTTTTTTTTTTTTTGCTAAATTCTGTAAGAGAAAACTCAGCTTTTTAAAGGATCAAATAGTCTCCTTTGTATTATTTATATTATGGGATCAAATCTATAGGAATATGTAGGATACATGCTCTTCCTACACTATTAATGTATATAGTCTAATGATAGAAGCAAATTAGGTAGCAAGAGAAGAAAAAAACAGACGGCCAAGAAAAAAACATATTTCTATGCCTTATGTTATTTTAATAGCTAAGCATACTAGGGTCTCCACTCTATAATTTGTATTAGAAGTCCATTTTACTTTCATCATTCAGGTAGCATTTATTATTCATTATTGTAATCAATATTGCTCTTAGTATTTTCAAGATTTCACTAGGGTTGGAAACTTTTTGACATTTTCGTTTAAAAAAGCACTGTGAGACATTCCTTTAATACTGGCTGTATGGGAGTCTGAGGCAGGTTAATCACAAGTTCTAGGCTGGCCTGGGCCTGTAGTGAACCCTGTCTCAAATGATGTCTTCAGGAGTGGGTGACATGGAGTGGGTGAGGGTGCTGTGGATCATAAAGCACTTTCCCAGCGTGTGCGAGATCCTGTATTCAATCTCCTGTACAAACAACTGAAAGAGGAAGCTAACTAGTACTTACTAACTTATGAAACATTTATTAGAATCAACATGATGATTAGAAAAGCAATGATATGCTTAGGTTGAAATACATTCCAATACAATACAAAAAAAAGGCAAGTTTTGATCCAATTGAATAATTCCATTTATTGAATTTAAATGTTTACTGGCAAATTAGGAGATGTACCACTTAAATAGGAAAGATGGAAAAAGGAGATAGTTTTCCCTGTTTAAGTTCTACATAACCATGGAAGCAAATATAAAGGCTTCAGAAAGTCTAGGCTGTCATAAGATGATTTATAAAATCTAGAATTATGTTCTATAAGACAGTAGTACCACTAGTTTGGTAGGGAATTATTTCATCTAATATCTTCTATCTAGTGGAAAAGGATAAATATCAATGACGATATTAATCAATTGAACTGACTTGAGATTTATAGTAGTTAGTTGGCTTTTGGTATTTTCACTAAGAACTCAGAATTTCCTTTTATGCAAATTTAAGAATTTCCTTAGGAACACTCACTGTGTATCTCCCCAAGATGAAATTCGAGGATAGACACTCTGCTTTTTTCTCTTCTGTTACTCTACTGTAAGCTTTAACCTTTCTGCAGATAGATACATACACCTCCTGGAATGACACTTCCATTAGTCACTTAAGCGAGAGAACTGAAAGCTGACTGGGTTTCCAAGGTCTGGCTTACTGAACTTCCTGTCACTGCTCTGTGCCCCTTTCCACATGCGCTTTGCAGCAGTGATATCAGTGACATTTTTTTTTTTTAATTTGTGGCTTTTAAACATCAATCACTTTCACTAGCATTCAGTTAGAAAAATCAGTGATGTCGTGCCAGCTTGTTATATATGCATGAAAAAGTGAGCTCAGCCCCAAGAAACTGCATTTCTTTTCAATGGGAATTTCACAGATAATACACTGGCCTTCTGTGTATAGCACAGCAGTCAAAAGTTTCAAGCATCTTTAAAAGATGATGATACAGCATAATGGGGCATTTTAGTTGTCTGTACCTATGGATACACGGTGCTACATAATCAAAGGGACAGGACATACCTATATTTTCATTTGTAAGGACTTTCTAGTAGAATTTGTTTTCCATCCCTAGTGAAAAATGTACTTATAAAGAAAGACTTCTCACTATTCAAAGTCAAATGAGAATCTAACAAGTAGTGGATAACTTTGAAATCATGTCTATAAAAATCACATAAGTAAAAGTTTAATGAGCTGGCAAGATAGCTCAGCAGACTAAAGCACCTGCTTATGCAAACTTAGGCAAGTGCAGGGACTATGGGACCCAGGGCAGACTGAGCCAGCCAGAGTCTGGGCATAGTAGCACGTGCCTATAATCCCAACGCTGTGGAGGCTGAAAGCATGAGGAGCATGGCAAGTACATAGCCAAATACATGAAAAAAGAAAAGTTGACTACATGCATTACAACTTAAGATTAGAGAAATGTAAACATCTGAGGTTAATAAAAATGCTTTGGATTAAGTACACTAGCATACGTTATGTTAACACTCATACTGTCTCAGTGCAGCAGACCTTTATTTCAAGTCAGCCCAGTAGCAGAGGGGAAAGTTGGGGAGAAAGCCTGCTGTGCCTGGAGCTACTCTGATGCCTGGTGCCTGTGGGACTGCAGTAATCGGCTAACAGCAGCCGTTGCTAAAATCTCTCCTACAGTTTTTAATGCTTCTGAGTGATACCTAAGACAAGATCATATTCTGGTGATCCTAAGGGGTGGGGGGAGAGAGAGAAAGAGAGAGTTCAGTGAATAGAATAGAATTAATGTCTTAAATGATATTTACTTTTACTTTTCGTCCTCCCCCTCTTCTTCTTCCTCCTCCTTTTCCTCTCTTGTTTTTTTTAGAATGGACCTCACTATGTAGTTCAAGCTGGCCTTGTGTAACCCAGGCTGGCTTCAAACTCAAAGGCATCCTCCTGCTTCAGTCTCCAGAGTGCTGGAACTATAGCATGTTACACCGCATCTGGATTGATTGCATTTTTATTGACACACCAAATTGTAACTTATGCTTATGCTGTTTTATGCTTTCATGGGGAAGAGCACATCATGGTAAAGTGTCAAAAAGTAGTTTGGCATCCAGACAAATCATTAAGCTTTCCTTTAGCCGGTTATAGATGTTACTTTACTAGCATCTTTGTAGCAATGACTAAAGGCAATAGAGAGCTCTAATAGCTTGATTTTCATTAAACTAGCCACCAGGTATAGACTAACTAAAGAAGCACTATTTGGGATAAACTGAGTCATCTCTTCTTTGTACCACTAACAGTGCCTCAGAAGTATTTTCAACTTCTACAACATGGTTTCTGTGCTTCTTTTTGCTGAATGTCTTGTTTTCCTGTTATAATTGTAGGTTTCTCCCAATATACATATTTCTCTATCATTTACCCAGAGACTTAATTTCCTTATATTTGAGGCTCTGAATTATATTCTTTTGAGTTATTAGAAATAAGTGTTCTCAAGCCGGGTGTGGTGGCACATGCCTGTAATCCCAGCACTTAGGAGGTTGAGGCAGGAGGATCGGTATGAGTTCGAGACCAGCCTGTGAGCCCAAGGCCAGCCTGAACTGCATAACGAGACCCTGTCTCAAAAAGACAAAAATAAATAAATAAATAAATAAATAAATAAGAAAATTTAAAAAAGAAAGGAAATAAGTGTTCTCCTTATTGATGTAAGTAAGAAGTTACTTTTAAAGCTAAAACTAAAAATTGCCATGGGTCATGTTTTTTAGCACTTTTAAAATAGCAAAAATTGATAGAACTTCAAAATAGATGACTGTCTCAGGGCTCTGTTAATACACTATGTACATATACCTCAGTGAGGGCGCCAGGACCAGCAGATAAGGATGAACTCTGAGAAAATGTTAAATCACACTATATATATATATATATATATATATATATATATATATATATATATGTGTATTTTTTATGCTTCAGTTCATCTTTTAGTAAGCATTTCTTAGTAGGACAAAGAATAACCACCAAAATACAATTCATACTTTATAACAACTCCCTGCTAGTTATTGCAAAGCTTCTCAATTTGAAACTAAATCTTCAAGTGTGTATTGCTAAAAATAACATTGAATGTCTTGCAGCGCAGACTCATTGTTCAGTACTTATGGCCCAAAGCACAAGAGCTTGTCCAAGAAAATCTATTCTAAGAATTAAGGAAATCTTAACACAAAATCTTTCTCCACAGCATGTATGCGTGTGTGCTCACACACACACACACACACACACACACACACACACACACACACACACACACACACACACACATTTTGGCCAAAGCCAAAGGTAATTTAAAATAGATGTCCAGTACATCAAAGACTGCTACTCATGTGTTAGTTTCTTTTCCTTTTATGTGTATCATTTCTCTTTATCTGATTAGCAATCTAAAGGTTGTCAAAATGCCCTAGCCATAGCTTAACACTAATACAATATGTATTTTTTTAACATTTTACAGATACTTTTTAATTAATCTATTGAGTGCATACGACATGAAGACTTTTAAGAGAACAGAGTGTAGTTTACTTTTTAAAGACTAGCAAACATATGCACAAGAGAATATCAGAATATAAACATACCAAGTCAGGCTGTGGAGAGACACATAGTTAGATATGTACAACATGTCATCTGGGTGTATTTGGAATATGGAAGATGATTGGAGGTTGGAGCTCCTCTTGCTGTGAAAGCATAAAACAGTCTCACTATTATAGCTCTCTTGAAACTTATTTTTCTTGATTTTCTACAAATTATATTTTCAGATTTATTTTGCAGCTCCACTGTGCATCTATGAGTCAAACGTAAAAGCAAAGACTGCACAAAGACTTTTCCAATGTGATCATTTTTGCCACTTACAAGATATATCTACTTAGTTTGGTTTATTTTGCCTGATTAATGCTGAGATCTGGCTTGTTTTTTGTTCTAGGTTGTGGAAACTAATCTGGTTGCTTTCGACTGTCACTGGATCATTATAAATGAGGTAAAAACCACTAACCCACATTGTCACCTCTGTACCCTGGTTCCATACACATAGCTGCAATCTGTGCCCTGGTTCCATACACATGGCTGCAATATTTCCTTCTGCCTTGAGTTTCTAAGAGGAAACAGAGTATGGAGCAGACTTTCAGCTCATCGAATACTATTAAGCAGAAACAGAATGAAGAATTTTTAAAGATGATAAAGGATGGTATATGACTACAATACATGGAGAAAGTCTTCCCTGCTGCGTGCCTTTCAGTTTTTCTTGTTGGTGCACTGTCTCCTCAGAGAGATGCACTTCATAAAAAGTGAAGCTCTTCTTTGTAAGCAGAGAAGTGCCCCCACTGGAGTGCTTCTGCTCCATTTATATTTTAATGTGTCTCTAGAACTTTTATATCTACCCCTCTTGCATGAGGACTAAATAGTTCTGCATACAAATATCAATCAATAGAAAACAGAATTTTTGCCTTTTCGTAAAGAAGTACAACTGTTTTAAAATCCATGAACTTGTCAAATTCATTGTGAATTTTATTTGAGAAGATAATGCATAAGATGAAAAATACATTACTGCCTGAGAAGCCTGTGAAATAAGCTGTTCCATTAGCACCTGCCAGTCAGGATGCAGAAAGGCGGTGGTCAGCTCAGACCCGGACAAGTGTGTGATCACGTAGGCCAATTCTCAGCAGACTAGGGAATTCAGTCATAGCAATTATGTATGAGTAGAGGCTAGGGATTATTATCTTTGGATAATTAGTTACATAATAGTAAGATTTATTTTGAAGACAGAACAGTATTGGGGGATAAGAATTTTGATTTTGTAGCCAACAAAACACATCTTATCCTGCCCATAGAACTTATTAACTATTAGTGTGGACATATAATTTTCCTGTGCCTCAGTTTATCTATTTATATTATAGAATGGTAAGGCTTACATTTGCATAATAAAAATTAAGGGAGATGACCCAAACTCTTAAGACAATTTCTTGCAAGTTACACTGACAAGCGGCCTTGCGGTCCTGAGAATTCTCTGCTAAAGTGTCTGTACCGCTGTCTCACATGATGTTGTCGAATATGAAACACTATTCCACGAAATACAGAATGGTGAGGTCTGTAGAGGCTAAGAGATTTGCTTTTCTTAAGAAGAGAGGAAGTATTATTCTTGATAATAATGAGTTATTATTATTGTTGTTTACAATGATAATATGCAGGTTGTAGCTCTGAAACAATACTCTGGAGACACAGTGGTTGTTTTCAGCCCAGGTGCTGGAGGGCCCACACAGTTCTGCTTAGGACTGACAGAATTCAAGTCTGCATAAACTGTGCTTGTGTCTCTCCCATCACTTGAAGGCAAGCTTTTCTGAGTTACTCAGAATAACTTTTTGATAAAAAGTTTTCATGCTCACATATGGTTTCTTTTTCAAAGAGATTCTGGTAGCTTCTGAGTTTTCATGCATCTGAATTTCCAACGCCAGCATAGCAGCCAGGGCATGAATGCTCTACAGCACTGGGACAGTTCCAAGTGGCCCAGGACAATGACGAACATTAGACTGGAGAAGGGGCAAAGGCAGGAGCACTCGCTGAACCTCTGCATGACTTCGCAGAGGAGACATTTATTTACTTTTTTTTTTTTTTCAAAGAAATGGGGTTTCAGAGCAATTAAACAGTTGAAGTATTATACAGTTTTTAAGAGATGATAATGGGATTTGTGTAACAGCCTTTTCCAATGCAGCAATTCAGTTTTTTTTTTGTCTTGCCATCTTTTTTGATAATCCTCACAGATTTTATTTTTAATATTTCCACTATCTCAGTTAGAAACACATGGGGAATATTTTTCCCACTAGCCATTGTCTTTAGTGTAATTATTTCCTAGACTTTTTAAAAATAAAGAATTTTTCTAATCCCTTTGCTAATCTCATGTCTAACTTCTCTGATAGGGATTAAAACACACAGATTCCTTGATGACACATAAACTGAAGTCATTTTATTCATTCAAATTAACAGCGCTGACTAAAAAGGAAACATAACATGTTCTTAAAACAAATTACTATTAAAATCATTGCTGGGCAGGGTGCTGCACACCTGTCAACCCAGCACACAGTAGGCTGAGGCAGAAGGTTGTCAGAGAGTTTGAGGCCCACCTGCATTATATACTATACAGCTCAAGAAGTATAAAGTGAGACCATATCTCAAAATAATAACAACATGATTAAATGAAGTGTAAAATGTCATTCCTTTGCAGTTTTTGATAAAATTGCAGCAGGCCCCCATAAATTATTCTCATCCACATTGGTTTGGCTTTCACCATTATTGTCTGAATCTTAAAGGTGTGAACACAAGTAATGTGATCATGTATTCACTACTGAAGGGTCAATTTGTGCTTTAAAGAAATCACCCCTTCAGAGCATGTAGGTATCCTCTGAGTAGACTAACATGTATTTCATGGTGAAGAATAACATGGAAACAATAATAAAAGTTTTATTTTATGGCATCTTTTAAAAAATTATCAAACCAGGCATGGTGGTGCACATTTATAATCCCAGCACTTGGGAGGCTGGGGCAGGAGGATCAGTGCAAGTTTGAGACCAGTCTGGGCTAAAAAAGTGAGCTCAAGGTCCGCCTGAACTGCATAATAAGACCCTGTCTCAAAAAGACAAAAACAATTATCATGTCACTCTATTAAATGTATTAGGGCTGGCCAGGAAACTGAGCAGATTAAAGTACCTGCTTAGGCAGACGTAGTGAGCAGGTTTTGGTCCCCAGCATGCCATGCCTGCCCCGTCCCTGGGGCACGAGGAGATGGTGAATGAGACTGGGTATAGTGGTGCACACCTGTCATCCCAGTGCCTGCGAGGCTGAAAACAGGAAGTTCCCTACAAGTCCGAGCAGTGTAGTCAGACCCTGTATACCCTATACTAAAAACATTTTTTAAAAGTCTACTTACATTTATTAAATATCATTACATAAAATATTAGGAAGGAAAATGTTAGCTTTACACAAACATTCTATCATTTTGGTTACCTTTTACAAAACAAAACATCTATATAAAAGAGGCAATCTAGATGGTAAATGTTAAAAGAATAAACCTCAATTCTTCTCTCAGCTTTTCAACTTGATTTTGTAAGCTGTGAATTCTCCTAGCTTTACTTTTATTATTCCAGAAGTCCTTCTTTGTTTTTGTTCAGAGTCCTACTTGCTAGTCCTTCAGCAAAGGCATCCTTTCTTTCAGGCAGGTCAGTGCTGCCTAGGCTTTGAAAAATGCAGTGCTCCTGACCCGCAGCACTTGCCCTGGCTGTCGCCTGTGCCTTCTGACCTGGGTAGACTCTCAGAAGACAAGGAGGCTTGCAGGGAAGCTGTGAGCAACCAGTGTGTGCAAGGGCAGCGTGCACTCCCTGAGGCTCCACTCAGCCACTTCGATCTCTGAAATTGTCCTTCAGAAGCTTGAGTCCCCACCCTCTTTTTATACATTTTTCCTTCTAATGTTTGTTCTTACAGATTGATTTTAAAAATGGCCCATGGTGTCCACCAATTAAAAAGTGAATTTTTTTTTCCAATTTTCTGGAACGATGCTAAATTCTAACAGCAACAACAGCAAAACCCAGTAGCACGCAGCACCTGTTCCGACTGGACATGGTGAACATGCCTCTACCTAGCTTGATTTGTGTAGCTATTGTTTTGTTGCTAATTTTAAAAAAGGTTGCAAACATTTATTTAATCTTATTGCACCAGTAGTTTTTCAGAAAGGGACTATAAATCAAAGTTGGCACTGTGTATCATGATACAAATTAATGTAGAAATTTGAAAACATTGTGATTTTTTCATTTGCATTAAATGTGCTGTAATAATGAGACGCTGTGTGAGCTTATGTGGTGCAATCAATCATACCTTAGGATGCGGTAATGGGATTTATCTTTCCCCTGCAATCAGTGGATCCACCTCAGAACAGACTTTTCATATGAGCATCACACATCCCTTCAGGGTTCTGAAGCAGATGGCCTCGTACTTTATTTAAGCTTTAAAGAAGTTAGAAATTCAGATCGGGAGATAGACATTGTTTAGAGCTATAAGGAGCATAATGCTTTATGCAACCTTTGGTTCCTGATAATGCTAACCCGACTTTTCATGTCCTGATAGGACTTTATTGACTTTGACAAAATTAATAGTTAAGACATTCTTCTCTATTAGTCAGTGAGGAGTAGTGCCATGAAAGAGTTGTTGGTTTGGAATCTTTTTTTGTGTAGATTTATTTATTCAATGGGTGTCTTTCATCTTTTTGAACTTGGCGATGAGTTGAAGTACCCACAACTAATCTGTTAAACAGAAAGGTGTCATTCTGGTGCTCTTCCTGTTCATATTGGAGTCTGATTTATTCCATATTCAAACACAGCATTTGCTAATTGCTCCACAGCAATGGTAAATTTTTTGGCAGAATAAAAGGATAACCATTGCTAAAACATGAAGAAGAGATACATATTAGGAAAGAAAGACCTCTTCAAATTATACCCACATAGTAGACTCGAAAATCTCATAGTAATATTTACTTTACTCAAAATTGTTTAATATGTATAAAACATCCAATTAACTAAAGTTAAAATTTCAGATATCAATCTGCAGAAGATGGCTTGGTTAAATCTTGCCATTCCTTCACTTTTTCACTTATCAGCATTTGTTAAAGATTCACCGTGACACAGGGCCTTTGTAGTGCTGAGATTAAGGAATGATCAAAAGAGAGAAATGAATGGGAAAGAGAAAACTGGAAAATATTTTTCTGTAATGATTTTTTTAAAAAATGTATTTGATTGTTACGGGGTCTCACTATGGTACTTGGACTTGCAATAATCCTTCTGTTTTCAGCCTCCCCAGCACGGGGATTATAGGCATGTGCCACTACACCCAGACTCCATGGCTGTCTCAGCATATCCCAGGGGCAGGGCGGGAGCTACATGTGGGACCCTCATCCCTGTGCTTGCCTAAGCAGGTACTTAGGCTACTGAGCAATCTCAAAGACCCTCCTGTAATGACTTAAATAATCTAGACTGGCATCTCACCTAATGGATTCAAAGTGTTACTTTTTGGCCCAAAACCTATCATTTTGATCAAAAGCTAGTATACTAGAAATTTTCATGAATGTCTCAAATCTTCCCAAAAATTTGCTCTGGCATACAGCTGCTTGTGGGGGAAACAGCATTCCCAGGGCTCTGTTTTCTTGTTTGTTTGTTGGGCCTCTCGCAGTTTGTGGGCCACCCTACATTGAACTATTGAAAGCAAAGTTAATATTCCTTAGCCATGTTGGCTTGATTCTTAATAATTTTGAATATCCAAGTAAAAGATACCAGAGAAAAATCTATCATTCTCTAACCCCAACAAAGCAAAAATTTTAAAAAATGCTATATTGAAACTTACACTTAATTGCAGCACCAGTTCTACAGAATCAAAGAATATAAAGATTTTATAATACTGATTCTCTAAATTTTTAAAATTTCAGTAATTTTCTGCATAGTTTTATAGACTAATTAGCATATTTGGTGTTGTTAGGGACTCATGTTTGAATATTTGTTTGGTAAACTAGTTCTTCACATGTTTTTTTTTTTTTTACATCTCACATTTGAAACATTATTTTTAAAATTCAGAGCACTGGAACAACACTGATTCTAATTGTGACAATAGTTTCACATTTTAATAAAGAGATCTCCTTAGAACTGTTTTTCAGTGAACACCTCTTTTTAAATTTAATAATCATTTGTCTTTTAGTGTTTAGACAGCATTGCACCTGTCACTTTAGAAGTGTGCCTTTTAAAATGTTAAGGTTCTGTAAATATAAAATAGCTGCCTAATCATGATTTCATACTATTATGAAACTGTTTTTAAGATAAGATGTCAAACTTAAAATTGCAAGTGAATTTTTATGACTGTCGGTTACCTTCATTCAGAGTGGCAGAGCCTTTCCTCCTAGAAGATTACTTTCTTTTCTTCTTTCCCAAATAATAATAGGCAAAATCTATTCAATTCATACTGACATTTCTTCAGATTTTCTTAGGCTTAGGCACCTGAGAAATTCAGCTTATGGAAAATAAAAAGCAGTAAGTATCCTTTTTTGTACATTTAAAAATAGACCTACTAGACTTTTAGTAATGGCAGATGACTTCATAAGTCTTTATAGAATCATCAAGCTATCACATGTTGAAATAGTATATTCCTATAGTTTTAATTCCCATAATTCATAAATATTAATCTAGGTAATTCCTGTAAGGAAATATAGACTTCTCTTATAATTACTTCAGAGAATTACTCTTTTATTGCATTTATAACTTCATCCTATGAATAAAAAGTATTTTCAATGAAGATCTTGGGCTCTCCTTGATTCATTAGTTATAAACTGAAGACATGTCCTGCCTGACAGTGGCATTTATTTAGTAGAAAATTGGGTAATAGTATTTTTCCTAAAGTACAATTGGCATTTATCAATTATAAATCTCCATTTTAATGTACTAATTCATAGTTGTACATATATGATTTAGAGGGGCTACTGGATAAAATTTTTGCTAAATCTGCATTGCTAAAAATGTTAGAACCACATATGTAACTGAGCTTACTCTAAAACAGAAAAGCAGTTCAAATTTTTTTGCTACCTCTTAAGTGAAACTTCCTGGCAGCACAATATTGAATTAAAAAATATATGACAAGCCGGGTGTGGTGGTGCATGCCTGTAATCCCAGCACTCGGGAGGCTGAGGCAGGAGGATCGGTGCAAGTTCGAGACCAACCTGGGCTACAAAAGTGAGCTCAAGGCCAGCCTAAACTGCACAGAGAGACCTTGTCTCAAAAAAAAAAAAAAAAAAAAAATATATATATATATATATATATATATATATATATGACATTGAAGAGCAATATTAATATTAATTACTTTTAAAAGATTACAGGTTAACAGGGATTAAAATGGAGTTGACAGGACACTTTCATTTTGCTTTGTGAGCAGATGACAGAAAATTAAATAGTGACCTATTCTTGCCAGAGATTTTGGTGGCCAGTGAAATGACACCGATTAAAGGAAAAGGACGGCATTTTTAAACTGAGTAAAACCATTTTTATGGTGCATTAAGAATTAATCACCCAGAAATTCCCGATATTATGCGGGATACACTTTATGGCAGGTGTTACTTTATTTTCAGAAAAATCTATACTTCATAAAGGTCCCAAATAAAGAATGAATTTTATAGCTAATATTTGCTACAAAGAGTATAATTACCCAGGAAAGAAAGAAAAAAATTATATCTGTAAATTATCTTGCTTCTCTTTCATTATTGAGCAATATGTCCTTGGATCAAAACTTAAATATGTTTACCACAGTCCAAAATTTGTCTTTTATCAAACCTTTCAGTTTTATTCTTGTAGGAATCTAGTAACACAGATAGTTTGCTATTACAAAGGCCCCAGTAATTTAAAGTTTCCATAAGCATATTATGAAGCTCAGGCTGCCTCAGGAAAAAGAAGGCTTTAAAACTGAAGTTTACTCTGATCACTTCTAGTATAATTGCAGTTAGAACAAATACATATTATTAAAATATTTCATTTTGTATGGCTTCTACATCTGTTGTTGACCCAAGTCTTAAAATTTAATTTGGGTGGGAAGTAGTTGCAGAAGGAAATAAAATTACAGCGTATTTGAGTTTGCCAAATTCTCATAGGCTAAATAAAATTTATTTATTTTTGTTGCATTATTAAGAAATAACAATGTGACAGTTTCAAGACACATTAGTAGTACATTTCCAGTATTTCATACAATGCATATTGTTGTCCTGCTAGTAGTTATACAGAGCACAGTGTGTACATATGATAATTTTTCTGAGCGTTATTGGTAGAAAAAAATTTCTCACTGAACTAAGAAAAAGTAGTTGTATACATAACCTGATGTCCCATAATCACCGTGGGTTATTGGCAAAATTGGCAATGTTGGAAGCTGTTGATTTAAGCCTGTTACAGCACAGCATAATAATCTAGCTTTATGTTTTATGCTTTATGGTTAAACTTTTCGGCTGGCTGAGTAAGGATAAGTTAAAGCAAGACCTGTATAACAAAACATGGAACATTTGAATCCCCCAAAGTCAGTCAAATCCCCTCAGGGTTGACTCTGAAGCCATGTACAGAGTTTTGCCTTGTACCAGATATGAGAGTAAATAACTTCAGGTTTTCCTCATTTGGAATTATTTTATCTGTTGGATTGTCATAGATGGGTTTTATTAGATTGAGGTAGAGTCCCTCTATTCCAATTTTCTGTAGGACCCTGAACATGAATGAGTATTGGACTTTGTCAAATGCCTTGTGTGCATCAATTGAGATGGTCATGTGATTTTGGGGTTTGGCCCTATTGATATAGTGTATAGATTTGCACATATTAAATCATGCTTATATCCATGGAATGAATCCTACCTGGTCCTGATGTATAATATTCTTTATGATTTGCTATACTCTATTGGTGAGGATTTTTCCATCTATGTTCATGAGACAAACTGTTCTGTAGTTCTCTTTTATAGTTACATCTCTCTCTGGTTTTCATATCAGTGTAATACTTGCCTCTAGGAATGATTTTGGGAATTGCTTCCTTTTCAATTTCATTGAAGAATTTGAGAAGTACTGGGATTATGTCTTTTATAAATTTCTTGTAGAATTCAGTGGTGAATGCATCAGGTCCTGGACTTTTCTGTGTCAGTAGACTTTTTATTATATTTTGTACTTCACTGACTGTTATTAGGTTATTGAGAGCACTTATATCTTCTTGCTTCAGTTTTAGTAATTTGTACCTTTTTAGAAACCTGCCCATTTCATCTGTGTCTTCAATTCTGTAAGAGTAAAGATTCTCAAAATAGCTATTAATGATTCTCTGAATGTGTGTTGGATCTGTAGTAATTTCATCCTTTTCATTCCTTATTACTTGACTTTGAGTCCTTTCTTTCCTCTTTTTGCTGGAGATAGCTAGGGGCTTATCAATTTTATTTAATCTTTCAAAGAACCAGCTTTTGAGCCGGGCGTGGTGGCACATGCCTGTAATCCCAGCACTCGGGAGGCTGAGGCAGGAGGATTGGTGCGAGTTTGAGACCAGCCTGGGCTACAAAACTGAGCTCAAGGCCAGCCTCAACTGCATAGCGAGACCCTGTCTCAAAGAGACAAAAAAAAAAAAAAAAACAAAGAACCAGCTTTTGGATTCATTAATTCTTTGTATTATTTACTTTATCTCAATTGAATTACTTTCTGCTCTAATCTTTGTAATTTCCTCCCATCTTTGGGCTTGTTATGGTTTATGTCTAGTTGTCCCCCCAAACCCTCATGTAGTCACTGGGCAGAGATTTCTGGAGTTTGACACTTGGCCCATGATCCCTGGAATTATGGGTTTTAGTACTGATGGGATTATGGGTTGAAGTACTTCTGGGATTATGGGTGTAGCCTAAGGTGGGGGCTAAGGCAGAGAGCCTGAATGTAATATAAAGAGAGACAGAGAGACAGACTGGAGCTGTTGCTCTCTGTTGCCCTATTTGGTTGGCTACTTCTGCCACCACTTTGTTGCTGTTCCACCGCCATGAACTGGATCCTCTCTGCTCTGTTCCACTCAGCCTTGGGCCAGCTGAATATGGACTGAAACCTCCACAAACAGTGAGCTAAATAAGCCTTTCCTTCATTCATCTTGAGTGTCTAGTATTTGTCCCAGCAACGAGTAAAATGCAACTAAGGGCTTTTGGTTTTGATTGCTCTTCATTTTCTAGTTGGTTTATGTGCTGCATGAGATTATGTATTTGTTCCCATTCTATTTTCTTAATGTGTGAGTTCAGAGCTATAAATTTCCCTCTAAGAACTGCTTTCATTGCATTCCATATATTCCAGTATTGTGTGTTTGAATTTTCATTAGATTCTAGGTATTGTTTAATTTCTTGTTTAATTTCATCTGTAACCCACTGGTTGCTGAGAAGGGTGTTGTTTAATTTCCATGTATTTCTGTGGTTCTTGTGCATTCTTTTTTCATTTATTTCCAATTTCATTGCACTGTGGTCAGATAATATGCATGGAACAATTTTTGTTTTCTTGCACATACTTGAGTATGACCTATGCATTAGTATGTAGTCTATCTTGGAAAATGTCCCATGTGCAGCCGAGAAGAATATGTATTTTGAAGTGGTTGGGTGGAACACTCTGTGTATGTCCACTAAGTCCAGTTGTTCCAAGTTCTGATTCAGTTCTGCAACTTCTTTGCTAGTTTTTTGTCTGCTTGACCTATCATTTTAGGATAAAGGAATGTTAAGGTCTCCTATTCAGATTGTGGTATAGGATAGTAGATTTTTCAAGTTCATTAAGATTTGTCTTTTTTTTTTTTTTTTTTTTTTTTTTTTTTTTTTTTTTTTTTTTTTTTTTTTT
>PVJA010016151.1:0-44033 GCA_004027025.1 Myocastor coypus
TTTTTTTTTTTTTTTTTTTTTTTTTTTTTTTTTTTTTTTTTTTTTTTTTTTTGGCTTTTTGAGACAGGGTCTCACTGTGCAGTTCAGGCTGGCTTTGAGCTCACTTTTGTAGCCCAGGCTGGTCTCGAACTCGCAGCAATCCTCCTGCCTCAGCCTCCCAAGTGCTGGGATTACAGGCGTGAGCCACCACGCCCGGCAATAAGTACTCTTTATGTGGCACTAAAAACTCCCTGTTATCACATAAATGTTAGGCACGCCAGACTTCTTTTTCAAGGTATACACAATCACAAAGTATACATTCTAGGTATCACAAATAAATACCACCAAGTATTCAAAAGCATACATATATGCACACAAATATAAATGCATGCAGGTAGAAATACATTTTCAGGGGGGCCCGGCAGGATGGCTCAGTGGTCTAAAGTGCCTGCTTAGGAAGGCTTAGGTGGCTGCAGGGACCGTGGTTCGATCCCCAGCACCACATGCTGCACCAGCCCCTGCCCTCAGGGCAGTCTGAGCCAGCCATAAAAATAAATAAATAAACAAACAAACAAAAGTTCTGAAACAAGAAAAAAAATAAAATTAAATAAAAAAATACATTTTCAAAACAGTAATAGGAGACTATTTAATCCTTTATTTCTCTCAGTTAAGCCAATTTATACAAATAAAAATTCTCACCTATTGCAAGTTTAATCACATCCTTAGGCGTTTCAGTAACTTGTATAGATTTCACGTAATCTTTATCTTTGTTCCAAAGGAAAAGGTCCCCTGTGGCAAGTACCCCAGCCAGCCAGGCATCTATGTTAAAAAATGACATTTAATTGTTAACAAAAAATTTCCTTTAATATTACACTAAAAAATGAAAAATATGATTAATCTAGACTTCTAGAAAAATCAGTATTTCTTAACCATTACTGGACGTTGTCATGACAAAAACATCTTTCAACAAAGGTTGCAGACTTGGAATCTTCTTTGTTCTTCCTGATAGCAAATTGATTTCATTTATGAATTTATCATCCAAAAGAAAAACAGCTTCATTCTCCTATTAGACAAAACATGTAGAGGACTTAAGTAACTTGTCTAAAGACTAGCCAAGAAAGTAAAACAAAACAAAACATTTAAAGAAGACTTTAGTTTGTACCACAAACCATAAAATAAACATTAAGGTCAATATCCCTTAGTAACCAAACATTTTTAATTCTAATTAAAAACACTTCTTCGGCTTGAGGAATAGCTCAGGAAGGTAGTATGTAACTTTCTTTTATTTTATTTATTTATTTTTTTTTAAATTTTTTGTCTTTTTGAGACAGGGTCTCACTGTGCAGTTCAGGCTGGCCTTGAGCTCACTTTTGTAGCCCAGGTTGGTCTCGAACTCGCACTGATCCTCCTGCCTCAGCCTCCGGAGTGCTGGGATTACAGGCGTGCGCCACCACACCCGGCTTGCAACTTTCTTTTAGGCTCCACATTGTAAGAGTCCATTCTGGTTCTTTGAGTCAAAGTAGAATTAAGTATTTTTTTTTAAATGTATTTTTAGTACAGGTACTATAGGGTCTCACTACACAGATCGAACTTATAGTGATACTCCTATTTTCAGACTCCCAAGTGCTGGGATCACAGGCATATACCACCATGCCCAGTCTCAGTCACCATCTCAACACACCCCAAGGGTAGGGGCAGCACAGGATCAAACCCTGATCCCTGAGCCTGTCTAAGTAGATGCTTTAGTCCACTGAGCTATTTGGCCCGTCCTTGAGCTACTTGGCCAGCCAGTTGTTTTTGTTTTTTTAAGTGAGGTTTAATCTCATCAATTTTAATAGATGTATAAGTAAGCTTTAGAAATTCATAAGCCCTTGGGGCTCGGGAGATAGCTCCGAGGCACAAGTGCCTGCCTGGCAAGTGCAAGGTCATGAGTTTGAACCCCAGTCCCACAAAAAAAAAAGAGGAAGAAAAAAAAAAAAAAGACAGAAATTCATAAGCTCTTGACTCTAATTATTATTATTATTATTTTCTTTTAAAGTAAGCTATTTTGAATTAGGAATGTTTTTCAGTGTAGCGGTTTTCAAAGTGCCTCTGAGCTAACAGGAGCACTTGAGAACTAGTTAACAATGCAAATAACCCAGCCTCACCCAACATTGTTAAGTTAGAAAATATAGCCATCTGACAATTTTAATAGCCTATCGAGATGATTCTGGTGCAATCATATTCCAAGGAACTGGACTCATGGTATAATTTCTCACAGGGAATATGCCATTTGATTTTAATAAATAATTCTTAAGAGAATTTTATAGGGTTGCCCATTTTCCCTATGGAAAAGAATCCATAATATATGTTATAAGTGGTGCTCAGTTATTAACTGATGGCCTATTTCTTCTGTCCTACCTCTGAGGACATTTTTTTTTAGCAAATTCAGGAAAATCACAATAGGATGAAATACTGTTTGACTGTTCTGTTAGGGGAACTTCAGGAGATTAACTTCCCTTTTGGTATCAGTCCTTTTTTTTTTTTTTGAGGTAGGTTCATATGTAGTTGAGGCTGTCTTGATCTCACTATGGAGCCAATGCTGATTTAGAACTCATGGTAATCCTCCTGTTTCAGCCTCCCAAGTACTGGGATTATAGTTAACCTACTTATATATAAAAGAGAAAATGTCTCAAAGAAAATCTTTTTTCTAGACAAACTACCTTTGTATAGAGCTAATTATAGTACAAACGGAGCACATGCAAAAACCTGTTCAGGGGTCAGATGATCCTTATGAGGATATTGTTTTATTTTTTAAGGGCACAGAACATTTTTATATCTACAGAAAAAGCATATACTTTACATATACAGAACTTTTTTTGTATTAATGAAGAAAAACTTACATGTCCCAACCAGGAAATTCTCGGCCAGGGTCTTTTCTGCTTGATACTTGTTGACGTCAAAACTTCTAATTTTATCTCCATGCTTGTTAAGTTACCAATGACCAATTATGCAAAACCAAGGTGCTGTAAATAATAGTAATGATAATTAATATTGACTCCACATCTTAATTTAGGATTTTCATAGTTCAATAATTATTTTCGACAGCTCAATTCAACCTTTTTTTAAAAGAAGATGACAATGCACTCAGTATGGTTTGCTTTGTTTTGTTTTTAGTACTGAGGATCAAACTCAGGACCTTATGCTTGCCAGGCAGGTGCTTATACTGATGAGCTACCTCCCCATCACCTGCATTCAGTATCTTATTCTAAATAGTCAGATAAAATGTATTTGCTTTGTTACTTCTTAAACACAAAAGAAAAGTGTGAACCAGAGAAGATCTTACTGATAAGATTTCTATGTAATTTACCTTTCTGTGTGGCAGACTGGATCTTGCAAAGAAGGCCGCAACATGGCCCATCTCATGTCCTCTTACTGTGATACTTCTATCCCCAATACCATGTCTTCTCCCTTAAGGAAGGGTCAGATTTTGTAATTGTTTTGACCAAAAGAGTACAATGGAACTGATCCCGTGAATTTTCTATCATTAAACCATTAAAAGGTAATAGCCCCAGGCACCACATAAGCACTCATGCTTATGAGCCTACCAAACTATAAGAAAGTCCATAGCTCATATACAAATCCAAGTTGGGCCACATATGATGACACCCTGTAATCCCAGCACTTGGGAGACTGAGGCAGGAGGATCACCGTGAGTGCCAGTCCAGTCTAACATACACAGTGAACTCAAGGCCAGTGAAATCTTACCTCAAAACAACAGCAGCAGAAAGAACACCACCACTGATAACAAAATCAAGCCCTGAGATAGCAAAGAATGAAAAATATGTACTTGTAAGCCTCATGCTGGTATGGGGATAGTTGTGGTACAGAACAAGAAAAATCTGTTAGAGCCTAAGTAGAATGAAAAGGATTATCAGGTGAGGACCACAGTGGGCATACAGAGCTAGAGCCCAGGTAGGCTGAAGGGAGCATTGCCTTAGAAGAAAGGCCCATTATTAGGAGAACATATGAAACAGTATAAGCACAGAAACCATGCTGAAAGGGACGGTCCTTGATCAAGCTGATTAAAATCTGAACATCAAAGCAAATTGTCAGAGCTGGGGAGACAGCTCTGTGGGACAAAGTGCCTGGTTGGCAAGTGCAAGGTCTTGAGTTTGAACCCTGGTCCCACAAAAAAAAAAAAAAAAAAAAAAAGCAAATTGATTGTAGTAATGGATAAAAAACACGAAATTTAGTCCACTGAAGTGAATAAACAGAGAATTTTATTAAAATAGGACAATTACAAGGATCCAGATAACTGCTCACTTAGCTTAGAGATCAAAATAAATATTATTAAGGAACAGAAGAAGTCTAATTATCATCATTTCCAGATAACATGATTTCTCCATAGAAGATCCAAAACATTCTACCAGTGATTCCTAGAGTGACCAAAATCACTAGTGTCAGCAATAAAAATCACTAGCATTCCTGTAACCCATAATGAAATCACTAAAAAAGAAATTAAAATAATACTATTTACTATAGCAACAAGGAAAATTAAAGGCTTAGGAATTAACCTAACCAGGTGCCGGAAAGATAGCTCAGTAAAATAAGCGCTTGCCTGGCAAGCATAGAGTCATGAGTTCAATCCCCGGTTCTGCAAAAAAAAAAAGAAGAAAGAAAAGAAAGGAATGAACCTAACCAAGGAAGTAAAAGACTTCTACAACAACTATAGTACCTTGAAAAAAGAAATCAAAGACATCAGAAAATAGACATCCATCAAAAAGTAGACAAAACAAATACTGATGGCTGTACTTCTAAAACTGATATACAGATTTAATACAATTCCAAACAAAATAACAAGAGCATTCCTCACAGAACTAGCGAGAGTAATCCTAACATTCATATGGAACCGGAAGAAATCCAGAAAAGCAAAAGAAATCCTGGGCAATAAAGCAAAGCAGAAGGCATATTTCAAGTTCTGCTACAAAGCTACAATAGTAAAAAAAGCCTGAGGGGCTCGGGAGATAGCTCCGAGGCACAAGTGCCTGCTGGGCAAGTGCAAGGTCGTGAGTTCGAACCCTGGTCCCACAAAAAAAAAAAAAAAAAAAAAAAAAAGCATGGTCCTGCTACAAAAACAGTCTTGTGGATCAATGGAATAGAAAGGACTACCCAGAAACATCTCACAGCACATCCTGCTATCCGATCTTTGACAAAGGGGCAAAAACCAGAAAGACAGCCTAAAGAAAAGATAGCCTCTTTTATTTTTTTATTTATTTTTATTTATTTATTTATTTATTTTATTTATTTATTTTTTTCTTGTTTCAGAACCTTCCTTTGTTTATTCATTCATTTTTATGGCCGGCTCAGCCCGCCCTGAGGGCAGGGCAGGCGCAGCATGTGGTGCCGGGGATCGAACTGCGGTCCCTGAAGCCGCCCAAACTTTCCCAAGCAGGCGCTTTAGACCACTGAGCCATCCCGCCAGGCCCAAGATAGCCTCTTTTAAAAAGGGGTCTCGCAAAACTGGCTATCCATTGGCAGAAAATGAATTTAGATCTTTACCTCTCATCATATACCAAACTAAAATAAAAAAGATCAAAGGGCTGGAGAGATAGCTCAGAGCTATAAGTGCCTGCCTCACAAACGCTTGATTCCCAGTAGCACTGGAAAAAAAAAAAAAAAAAAAAAAAAAAAAAAAAAAAAAAAAAAAAAAAAAAAAAAAAAAAAAAAAAAAAAAAAAAAAAAAAAGATTAAAGATCTGAAGTGAGAACAGAAAAAATTTGCAAGACACAAAATGTAAAACCTTAGATGGCAGTTATAGGCAAGGACTTTCTAAACAGAATCCCTATTGCACAAAAAATAGCACCAAGGATCAATAAATGGGATTGTATCAGACTAAAAAGTGAAAGAAATCAGGGCTCAGGAGATAGCTCCGTGGCACAAGTGCCTGCCTGGCAAGTGCAAGGTCATGAGTTCAAACTCCAGTCCTAAAAAAAAAAAAAAAAAAAAAAAAAAAAAAATAAAAAAAAAAAAAAAAAAAAAAAAAAAAAAAAAAAAAAAAAAAAAATCTATAGAAAGGAAAAGGAAAAGTATTTTGCCAGTTAAGCTGCAGACACAAAACTTATAACTAGAACATATAAGAAACTAAAAAAATTAGTGCATGCGTGTTTATTTTGGGGCTAGGGAGATAGCTCCGAGGCACAAGTGCCTGCTGGGCAAGTGCAAGGTCGTGAGTTTGAACCCTGGTCCCACAAAAAAAAGAAACTAAAAAAATTAGACCCTCCCAAATAAAAGACCTAACCAAAAAATGGGCAACAGAAATAAATTTAAAAATTCTCAGAAATAAAATAAATAAAATTAAATAAATAAATAAATTCTCAGAAAAAGTATAAGTGACCAATAAATATATGGGAAAATGTTCACTATCTTTAGGTATCAGAGAAATGCAAATTTAAACAACACTGAGCACTAAGTACAGTAGTGCATACCTATAATCTCAGTACTCCAGAGGTTGAGGCAGGAGGACTGCCACAAGTTCGGTGCCAGGCTGGGCTACATAGGAGTTCAAGGCCAGCTTGAACTACATGGTAAAACCCTATCTCAACAGGACAGGACAGAACAAAACAGATCAGAACAGAGCAGAACAGAACATAACACATCAGAACACAATACAATACAACACCAAAAAATCCCACTAAAATTCCACTTTACTCTAGAAAGAATGGATGGCTATCATTAAGAAATAAGATAACAAGCCGGGTGTGGTGGCACACGCCAGTAATCCCAGCACTTATGAGGCTGAGGCAGGAGAATTGATGTGAGTTCGAGACCAGCCTGGGCTACAAAAGTGAGCTCAAGACCAGCCTGAACTGCATAGTGAAACCCTGTCTCCAAAAGACAAAAAAGAAAAAAAGAAAGAAATAAGATAACAGCAAATGTTAACAAAAGTTCTGGGGAAGCCAAACATAGTGGCACATGCCTGTAATTCCAGCACTTGGGAGTCTGAGGCAGGAGGATCGATGTGAGTTGAGACCAGCCTGGGCTACAAAAGTGAGCTCAAGGCCAGCCTGAACTGCATACTGAGACCGTCTCAAAAAGAAAAAGAAAAAAATAAAATAAAATAAATAAATAAAATAAAACAAAACTCTAGAGAAAAGGAACCCTTCTATATTGCTATATTGCTGGTGGGAATTAACTAATATGAACACTATGGAAATCATTATGAAGATTCCTCAAAAATCTAAAACTAGAAATTCTATTCAACTCACCTCTTTTCCTTTTCAGAAGGAGCTTCTCAAGAGTTAAAGACATCAAATTACAATGTTACATGCCTAACTATGACGGCAGCACAACTCAAAACAACTACATGCTCTAAGCAGTCTACACGTCAATGCCCAGGTAGAGCACACTCAAGGCCTTGGGCCTGATCCCTAGCATGGCACAAAAAGAAAAGAAAGCTGTACACAAGAGCCTTAGCTTCTCAAAACGGCCACCTTCCCATTTATACCACTGCAGTTTCATTTTCCATCCGTTTATGTATTTGTTGGCACTGGAGATCAAACATAAGGTCTTGTGCACGATAAGTGTATGTTATATATTGCTGAGCTCTACTCCTAGCCAACATGTTTTTAATTGCTCAGCATTCTGATCATCTGGAAGACTGCACTTTTAGACAGCATTTATATAAATATGTGTAAAATATAAGTATAAGTATAAAAATTACAGGGTTGGAACCGGGGAGTGTAAACTTCAGTGCGGAGTTTACTCAGCATAGATACGCAAAGGCCCTGAACTTGATCCCTAGCAAAAATAAATAAATAACTACAAATAAAAGAAATTCTTTCCAAAGAACTACAAATGAAAGAAGAAGAGTAATAGCATTAGAAAAGCATCATCTGCACCTTCTAAACATCAGTGACAGCTAAAATTACTAAATGAAAATACACTGGAAATTTTGTAACAAATATGTAATAGATGACATGTCCTAAATACACCAATTAATCTTAAAATAAGTGACAGTGAGATGAGTAGAGATTAGATTTATCTTGATATGATACCATGTACATAGGAAGCATATACAACCATCCATGAAATTCCTGTAAAAACTGGGCTAGGGATATGGTTCACAATTAGAGTGTTTGCCTAGCATGCACAAGGCTCTGGATTGACCCCTAGCAGCACACGAAATAAAAATAAAAATTTATAATTAAACTTAAACTTGAAACTGTGTCTAGGGCTGGAGATTTGGCTCAGCAGTAGAATGCTTGCCTAGCTAGCTGGAAGCCCTGGGTCCAGTCCTCAGCACAAAAAACAAAGGGTGTCTAAATTTAATCACCACTTGACAAGAATAAAGAGCCTAAAGGAATATTTTAGCACATCAGAAGAATATAATCAACCAAATTAAATAAATCTAGATATTATGCTACAGAATAAATGATGTGTGTTTTTTTTTAAGTGGCATTTTTAAAAGGAGGAAGAAGAAGCCATTACATACCTATAACTAGACATTGCAGAACTGCGTAAATGAATACATAGGTAGGAGTTAAGAGGAGCTAGAATTCACTGTGGAAGCAAAGGGGACTATACAGTTACACAATGGAAAAAGGTTAGACAGAGCCCCAAAGGGGTTGGATTAGAATTGCCAATATAAGAATTCATTATTCTACCTCTACATGCTAAAACAATGTGGAATGAATGACACTCCAGCAGGGATGACCATGCCTATCATTTAGGACTTGGTTCCTAAATACCACATTTCACTAAGAGGAACCAAGACTCTTTGGAAAAACAGCTGATTTCAAGACTAGGGTGGAGAAAGAGCCAAATAGTTCTGAACCATCATGTTCCAAACTAAGGCAGTGAATGTATGCTTGAAGCATATAAAAAAGATACAGAAACTACTTGATGGCCCAAATCTGGGACTGTACAAGAACTGAAAATGAGTGACTTGTAACAACCTATTAAGAATCAGATGGGGACTGGCCAGATAGCTCAGCGGGCTAAAGCACCTGTTTAGGCAGAGCACAGCGGCTGGGGTTTGATCCCCAGTGAGCTGTGCCTGCCCCACCCCCACTGATGTGGTGATTGAGACTGGGCATGGTGGCACATGCCTATAATGCCAGTGCTTGGTAGGCTGACAACAGGAGAGTCACCAGAAGTCTGATCTATGTAGAGACCCTGTATCCTAAATACATAAAAAAAATTATCAGTAGGACCACAATGATATGATGGTAGATGTGAAATATCACTATTTTGCAAAATCATTACTTAATATTTTTGCAAAATTATACCAAATTACTTAATAATCTTTTAAAAACTTAGCACGATTATAGAGATAAGTGATAACATCTTAAGCATTATAAAGGGCAAACATCAGGGGCAGTTCAATAGAATAAGCACTTGCCTGGCAAGCGTAAAGACCTGAGTTCAACCCCTGGTTCTGCCAAAACAAACAATCAATGGCAGACATCACACTCTTCTGGATGTAATCACATGAAAAAGACCTAACACTCTTCAGTATTTCAGGCAAAAAATGCAAATCTAAGTGAACTTGTGAGAAAGAAAATCCAAATGATATAAAAAGGGGCTGTTATTTCTTAAAAGTGCTAGTGTCATGAGGACAAAAAAAAAAAAAATCAGCTGTTCTAAAGGTGATTATATAGAGCAATTAAGTGCAATATAATATCCTGAACTATATCCTGTACAGGACACTTACCATAATAGCGTAATGAAAATTGATAAAATCAGCACCTTAACCAAATCACAGATGAAAGTAATGCATCATTGCTAAATGTGAATTTGATATCATCACTCTTACCATACATGCTACTGGGGGAATAAAGGAATGTCTATTATAAGCAACCTATTCTCAAATAGATCTAAATAACTAGTTTGTGTATGAACATACATACACAAAGCAGGAGAGCTAGCCAAATAGCTCAGCTGATTAAAGGGTCTCCCATGGGCCAGGGGTTTGATCCCCAGGCCTGCGTGGAGGTCCTGCCAGCAACTGAGCAACTGAGACTGGGCATGGTGGCACATGCCTGTAATCCCAGCTGTCGACAGGCTGTAAACAGGTGGATCTAGTAGTGGGACCCTGAACATCATACAATAAACAAATAAATAAATAAATAAAGCATAGACAATGGGATAATTCGGATATAGATACAAGAACACTTTGCAATATTCTTCCAACTTCTCAGGTAAATGTGAAATGATTTCAAAATCCAAAAGCTGCCAGAGGTAGTGGCCCATGCCTATCATCCTAGGTATTCAGGCTGCCAAGGTTCACCCATATCTGGGCAAGGTTCTGTCTAAAACAAAAACAAAACAAAAACAAAAAACCTGAAAGGACTGGAGAAGTAGCATCCAGCTCAGCACTCCCTGGGTTCAATTCTTAGTATCCAGAAAAGAGAACAAAAACAAAAATGAACACACACTTTAAAAAAGGCAACTGAGAAAAACTGCGCCTAATTCACGAATAATCAAGATTCCTAAAGTGAGCGACTGTAATTGATTCTATCAAGTGTGAAGAAATTAATATTACTTTAGGCTTTGTATGATGACTCTAACTGCACTATATCTTTTTTAAAAATAGAGTCCCAATCTGTCCTAGATAGGTGACAGTATATACTTACAAGAGAAATTTGCTTTAAAATACCAGGTATAGGGCCCAGAGGGATGGCTCAGTAGTCTAGGGCACCTGCTTGGGGAAGCTTGGGCGGCTTCAGGGACCGCGGTTTGATCCCCGGCACCACATGCTGCGCCAGCCCTGCCCTTGGGGCGGGCTGAGCCAGCCATAAAAATGAGTGAATAAACAAGGTTCTGAAACAAGAATAAAAATAATAAATAAAATTTAAAAAAATACCAGGTATATTTACGTTTTGCAATTGAAATGTAAACGTTAAAAAGACAGCTAACCACTTTAAAAGCTGAGGCTAGAGCCTTTTTCATCTTTCAGAACTCTGAAAACACACCCAGTTACGTAGCAAAGGTTATTTTTGCTACACAGCATCCTGCTTTTCCAAGCCAGGAGAGATGGAGGGGCAGTAACAGCCATCACAAAACGCAGTTAGTGAACAAAAGAGCAATTCAATCATGCAAAAATACGGGGGTGGGGGTTACCTTTATTTAAAACAAATCGACGGATGAAATTTCAAGAGAATATGTCAAGTTCGTCCGCGGTGTCCACCTCGGAGGAGTCTCGGAAATTTCGTCCATTCCTGAGTCGCTCTGGTCACCATCTAGGATCAAGCACAGGGCTCTCGCCAGGACACGAGCAAGGAAGGAGAGGTCTGCTGGAAGGGCCGCGAGGCCGCGGCGGGCGGCGCGGAGGGCGAAACCCGAGCGCGGCTGCGCGGCCGACGGAGGCCCACGGCGTGCGCGACGGCAGGGCGTACGGGCCTGCGGGGGCAAGGGCCGATGAATTTACCTCCCCTAGGCCCGGCCAGACGGGCGAGACTGGGGAAGCAACGTCACCGCGGCCGGAGACACGAGCCGCTGTCAAGGAGACCCGAGGCGGGAAGCCGCGCATAGCCTCCCTGCCCCCCGCCTCTGCCCAGCCCTGCCTTGCCTCAGCTCCCGCCCCGCGTGCCCCGCCCCCGCTCAGAGCCCCGCCCCCCCACCGGGTCCCGCCTCCCTGCCGCGTTCTCAGTCCTTTCTTGGTCCAAACCTTCCTCAAACCCAGGTCTTTGAAGTGTCCAGGCAATGGTGGTAGGTTTTGCGGAGGAACCTCAGATGGCCAACTAAGGCGGGGCGTGGTGGCGCTCGCCTGCAATCCCAGCAAGCGTAAGGCTGAAGCAGGATGATTGTTCAACCTGAGCTACATAGCGAGAGCCTGTTTGAAGTACACACGCACACACTTAAAACCTAGTATCTAAGGTTCACCAGATTTCACCTTCCTTATGGAGACTTTCTAAGAGCCCAAAATAAAAGGTTTGTATACGGATCCTCCACAGACCATGTGGGGACTTTGGAACAGATAAGGAAAACATTTTTATTGATGGCTAGATGAGAGGTTTATTTCTGGTTTCTCTTGTTTTGGTTAACTTGTACGCAAACTTGTAGTCCCGCCCCATCTCTGTAGTAGCTGGACCACACAAGTGTGCAGCCTTTTTTTTTTTTCCTTTTCTTCTGATACTGGGGATTGAACTCAGGACCTTGCGCTTGCCAGGCAGGCACTTATTCTACTGAGCTATCTCTGGCTATTGTTTACCTTTTTAAAAGCTGACCCATTCTTCTTATTTCCATATGAATCCATTAATTTCTGTAGGGAAAGTCTGCAACATGGGTAGGGGATGTAGCTCACGGTCACAAGCACCGGCCTAGCAAGTACAGTCCTGAGTTATTTTCCCTACTTTAAAAAAAGGGGATGAAAGGAATCTGGGGAATAAGACTGCTATAATCTGTATAACTATTTGGTGAGAGCACTTATATTCTCATTCATGAATATTTAATTTCTTAGGGCAGTGTTTTTGTTTTCAGGTTATACACATCAAAATTTGGTTAAAATACAGTTTTTGATGCTTTTTTTTTTTTTTTTTTAAATTAAGACAGGTCTTCTTGTGTTCTCCAGACTGGCCTCCGTTTCAGCCTCTTCAAGAGCTAGGATTATGTAAACACTGCTATGCCCAGCTATTTTAGTTTTTCACCACTTTTCGTTATAGAGAAATTGATTTTTGTACACTAGACACTGTGACCTTTTAAGTTTTAGTTCTAGTTGCTAACTCAGGTGTTCTCTTTTTTTTTTTTTTTAAGAATTTTTTATCTTATTTATTTATTTTTTTCTTGTTTCAGAACCTTTGTTTATTCACTCATTTTTATGGCTGGCTCAGCCCGCCCCGAGGGCAGGGCTGGCACAGCAGGTGGTGCCGGGGATTGAACTGCGGTCCCTGAAGCTGCCCAAGCTTTCCCAAGCAGGCGCTTTAGACCACTGAGCCATCCCGCCGGACCTAACTCAGGTGTTCTCAATGAAAAGATTTTCTACATAGGTATCTGTGAACAAATAAGTTTACTTCACTTTTTCTAATTAGTCTTACATTTCTTTTGTTTTCCATATTGTCCTAGTTAGGAACACCACACCAGATGGAATGACAGTGGTTAATAAACATCGTGCTTTGTTCTCAACTTTTTTTTTTTTTTTTTTTTGTTCTCAACTTTTAAGGAATACATTCTTTCATCACTAAGTATGGATTGTGCATGTTTGTCACAAATGTACTGCATCAAACTTAGTTCCCTTTTATTCCTCGTTTGCCCGGCATCTGGTTATGGGTTATCCAGGGGTGGTGGTCTATATAGCCTGCTTTCTTTCCATCGAAGCACAGCGAATGGTAATGCAGGTCAGCAGACAAGAGCAGATCTGTGTTCAGCATTGAATTCTTTAGGGACACACTTTTCCTGTTGCACATTCTTTAAGTGATGACCCTGCATCACCATACCCCAAGACTGACTCCACTGGGTCTCTCAGAGCACTTTAGTTTTTTGGTTAAGTACATATCCGGGTTAGAGGTCTCAAAGTAACACTACCCATGATCTCTCAGAGCACAGGGAACACACTGTTAAAATGGAATATGAAAAGTGAACTAGAGAAACTGACAATACTGAGACTTGATCTAGCCACATGGAAGCAGCTCTATACTTGGGCTTTCAGTTTTGTTTTTTTGAACCAAGGATCAAACTCAGGACCCTGCTCTTGCCAGGCAGGCACTTGTGCTCCTGAACTATCCCCCCAGCCCCATGGGCTTTCAGTTTTGAGGGCCAATGCATTCTTGTGCTAAAACTTTGGTTTTCAAGACAGGGTCTTTCTATACAGTTCAGACTGGTTTTGAACTAACCCTGTAGCCCAGCCTGGCCTCAACCTTGTAATGCTCCTGCCTCAGTTTCCACATGCCACGGTTAGAAGTACAACCACACCTAGCTGTTGTCACCAGCAATGAAGTCCCAAAGGCACCCTATGAACTTGTCATTTCTTGAGGAAAAGGAGACTAGTATGTTTTTGTTTTTTTGAGACAGGGTCTCCATATAGAGTTCAGGATGGCCTTGAACTCACTTTTATAGCCCAAGCTGGTCTCGAACTTGCACCAATCCACTGCCTCAGCCTCCCAAGTGCTGGGATTATAGGCATGCACCACCACGCCCACCTAGAGGCTAATATGTTTTTTTTTTTTCTTTTTTTTTAAATTTATTTTTTTCTTGTTTCAGAACCTTTGTTTATTCATTCATTTTTTGGCCAGCTCAGCCCGCCCCGAGGGCAGGGCTGGTGCAGCATGTGGTGCCGAGGATCAAACCGCAGTCTCTGAAGCTGCCCAAGCTTTCCCAAGCAGGTGCTTTAGACCACTGAGCCATCCCGCCAGGCCCCTGGAGGCTAATATGTTTAAACTCACATTTTAAACACTATTCTGTCCTCTGTGGAAAAGAAATACAAGGAATGAAGGTCAAATTAGAGGCAGATCACAGACAACTACTGCAGGAATCCATGGGAAACATAGTAACTAAAAACCTAGTTGAACAGTGGGACAGATTATAGGGGACAGAAAGAGGCTTGCTTAGAAACTGGTGACTAGAGTTTAGAGACAGAAGAATTTAAATATGATAACCCTACTTCTGATAAGCAAGTGTAGATACAGGGCAGGAGAAAAGGATGAACTCAGGCAAGGTGATGTTCTGACAGAGGTGCTTTGGGAAAGCACTCAAGAGACATACGATGTGGGCTGTTGGATCTCATGATAATTTAGTTTCATAGTCCTCTTGCTGACAGAAGCTGCCCCAAGTGTGAAATGATGGTCTTTAGGATGTTTAATTTCAAACATGTTACGCTGCAGAAATGTAAATGAAAACCAGTAAAAAGTCTTATCTCCATTGTAGTATTTGGTGCAGTTTTTTTTTTTTTTTTTTTTGTATTTTTTAGGGAAGGGTCTATAGGTGTTCAGCGTCTCACTACTAGGTTGGACTAACCCGTAGTGATCCGCCTGTTTACAGCCTCCCAAGAGTTGCCCATTCTAGTACTTAAAGCAGAATAAAACTAAGTAAAAAATTGCCTTAGTTCTTAAAAAAACCTAGGATTTAAGAATCTAACCATATCACAATTCTCATTTATACATGACAACAAAATTTAGGAGACAAAGATTTACTATAGCACTCAAAAATATTCAGAAAAAAAAGTAGTTTTAAGGGAATTTAAATGGAGATATTGGTAAAAAATAAAAGGCAGCTCTGGCCACCCAATCAATGCCTTTTAGTCAGCCACTCTTAACCCATGATGACCCCAGTGAAACTGACAAGAGTTGAAGGGATGGACCCCCCCATGACCATTAAGGACTGCTTTTGATTAGGGGTGAGCACAATATAAAGCTGACACTAGAGCACAGCTGTAGTGTGAAACACTGGGTACCTGTGTGTCAGACAGGGAAGCTGTTGGGATAGAGCAGGGGCTCACTTCCTCTGAACATTTTGGCTATCAGATTTGTGTGTAAAAATGTTAGTGCTCACTTTTTGTATTTAAAATTAAAAGTTATTCCAAGTTAAAAAAAAACAAAACAAAAGCCAATTCTAAACTTTCAAAGCCTTTGGATTTTGTCTTAGCTATTCATTTCTTTATATGGCTGTTTTTATAACATTTTCTCTCATGAATAGGAGGAAAAACATGAAGGCAGGAAATAGCTATGGAAGGGAATGAATAATCTATCAGACTAACTAAAAACATACAGAGAAATTTCTGTGACCAGTAGTCAGGTTTTTGACTAACAAGTCACTAAAAAGTAAACTGTAACTAAAGGAGTGTTAAACATACATTACATCCAAGTCAGGGCTAATATCTCATACCTTGCACAGCTACTAAAATTGACTTTTGTTTCCTAACCATCCTGCTACACCTATTTAAAGCACAATTATAGGGGAGAGGGAAGAGGTGGAAAGAAGGGTAATGGGGATGGAGATGATCAATTACGTTGCACACTTAGGAGGAAGTCACAAAGAAGCCCAGTATTTTATACAACACAACATAATAAAAAATATAGTAAAATACCACAGATACAGTATAACCAAGATCTACAGTGACTCCTGACTGCCTACAATGAAGTTTCATAAACTATGCTCTAGCAATGATTTCCTAAATGGTTGCCAGTCATGATAAAGAAATGTGCTGAGGGACCGGTGGAATGGCTCAGTGGTCTAAAGTGCCTGCTTGGGAAAGCTTGGGCGGCTTCAGGGACTGCGGTTCGATCCCTGGCACCACCTGCTGTGCCAGCCCTGCCCTCGGGAAGGGCTGAGCCGGCCATAAAAATGAGCGAATAAACAAATAAAGGTTCTGGAAAAAAATAAAAAAATAAAAAAATAAAAAATAAAAAATAAAAAGAAATGTGCTGAGCAAACACCAACTACAGTACATATTTACATAGTGAATGAAGGTGCTAGAGTCATATGACTGCAAGTGTGACCAAGACTGCCAGAATGGCCTGCATGGGAGGTAATGTGAAGAATCTAGTTTCATAGACTGTCCAGACAATCCTTATGAACAGCAAAGTTTTAGGAAATTAAAGAGGAGGTCCTGATTTGTTCCCTTGGGAATACCTTCAGAAGGTAAGCAGAGGGGCTGGGGAAGACAGCTCAGTGGACTAAGTGCTTGCCTGGCAAGTGCAAGGGCCTGAGCTGGGGGGTGGGGGGAGCAGACATGCAAGTATCTGCTGTGTGGCTGGATATCTTAAACCATGTGGAGCTGCTGTGAATAAATGGGATGTTCAAAATTCTCAGACATGGGTGGCAGCCTACAGCTTTTAAAAGATGTAGCTTTAATATTATGAGTTTATTCAGGGGTTAGCAAGAAAATGTGTGTAAAACAAAACTATAGCTATAGATATGTATTTCTAGCAGAAAAGGAGTCACATGTATTACAGTATTTAAGCAAGACCATTCATCATTTTCAGTATATATGAAAACATTTGAATTTACAAAACTGATAAATACATACTATACATTCATTTTGTATATTTAAAAAAGGCTAAACTTAAAGAAGTGAAAAGCCAAAAAGTATGAGAGGTAGTAACAATGAGTGATTTTTTAACTTGTACTTAATATTATAACACTAGAAGATTATAAGAGAAAAAAGGAGCAAAATTATTCAGAGAAAAAGTGTGGCAAGGGCAGTTCTATAACCATAGGAAAGGATAAAAGTGTATATATATCCAAAATATATTTTAAAACTGTTACACATGTATTAGTGGCAATAAGAAAAGAGTGACTGATCACTTTTGGATAATTAAAAACAGTCCAGGTTTTTACAGTTTTCAGCTCCAGTCATTCTCACTCTTTTCGTTGTCCTGTTGCCTTGATTCCAAAGTACTTGTTTAGTAATTGCAAGTGTGCTGAAGTTGAACTAAACATTCCATCATTAGTGACTTGCTTTACATGCTGTGTGTATTGGGTAAAACTTGTGTACCGTGGTAACTATAGACAGGTGGAGGAATAGCAGGGAAAGTCACTTCCAAAATGGTGAAACAACAGTATCTGCTGGTGGGGCAGTTTTAAAATGGGACATGCACTCAAATCCTGGGAGCTTGTTTAAATAGAAAGCTGGGTCTCACCTCCAAAATGTCCAGTTTAGCAAGTCTGCAGTGGGATCAGAATCTGAGTTTCTAATAAATTCCCAAGGTGAGGGTGGCCCTAGTTTGATATATACACTTTTGAGAATTATGGCTCCAAGTGAAACCATAATCATAAAAACAAAGAGCCAGGTGGACAGGAAAAGAAAATGTTCTCTCCCTGCATGGCTGTGCAGTACACAGAAAGTTAATTATAATTATCAACTGCTTAACTGATAAATGTCTTTACAAAGATTAAAAAAAAAAAAAACCCCAAAACCAAAATACACTTGCTTATTGAAGGGCTGTTGCAGAATCCAATATTATGAGAAAGGACTTTTGACACCTAGGCTATTTAAGTTTGGATATCAAAATCCTTGGACTACCTTGAAAATGCAGTGAAATTCAAAACAAGGATTTATTTAATTCTTGCATTAAAACCACATATCCTATTTCTTTCCTTTTTGTATTTTTTATTTGGCGGGGCAGAGTCTATAGTGTGTTCAGGGTATCACTACTAGATCAAACTCATAGTGATCAGCCTATTTACAGCCTCCTAAGAACTAGGATTACAGGTGTACGCCACCACACAGGCCCAGGGATCAAACCTCTGGCTGCTGTGCATACCTGTAGGTGCTTTAATCTGCTGAGCTACTTGGCCAGCCTCACATATTCTCTTTTACTTGTTTCTTTTACTTTGCATTTTTGGAAACATGATCTTGTTATGCATCCCAGGCTGGCCTTGAACTTGTAGGGATCCTCCTGTCTCAGCCTCCTGAATGCTGGAATAAAAGGCATGAGACACTGTCTCTACCAAATTCTTTCTTTTTGGCTGGCTGGGCTGCCTTACCTGTGGGCTGGGTAGGGCTTGTGGAGCTGGAGATTGAACCCTGGTCCGCTGGGGCTATGTTTGCCAGAGCAGGTGCTTTAAACAACTGAGCTAAGCTAGGCCCCTCTATTTAGTTCTTTCTTAAACCAATTATTACCTTTGAGGTGCTGAGAATTGAACCCAGGACCTTACATATGTGAGGCTAGCACTACCATTGTCCTATTCTCCCAATCAATATCAATCATTAAAAAACAAAATAGCCAGCCGGGTGAGGTGGCGCATGCCTGTAATCCCAGCACTTGGGAGGCTGTGGCAGGAGGAAGAGTGCAAGTTTGAGACCAGTCTGGGCTACAAAAGTGAGCTCAAGGTCAGCCTGAACTTCATAGAGACCCTGTCTCAAAAAAGACAAAAAAAAAAAAAAAAAGCTGTAACAATAATTTTTTTTTTGATAAATATAGTGTATGTACACTGTTAAATAAAACATTTCTATTCAGGGCTGGTGAGATGGTTGAGCAGTCTGTAGCACTTGCCTAGGCAAACTTAGGCAAATGCAGGAACCACAATTGGATGGCAGGCACCACATGCTGTGCCAGCCCCACTGCCAGGGCAGGCTGAACCGGTCATAATATAGTATAAAACAAGACAAAACAAAACAATTTCTGTTCAGACTGAACCTACACTTCAGATTTAGAACGCTTGACATATGGACCCAGCTGAGCGTTTATTTTATAGTCAAATGCATGGATAAAAGTACATTACAATAATTAATGAAGCCGTTCTAATTTTGCTTGGAGAGACTTAAAATTCCCAGTGATGGCTTGCACTGTTGAGGAAGAGCTCATGGACTGGATTTCAACCAGATAACCACAAACAGCATCCAGACAGAGATTTGTAAATCTTCTCCTATAAAGGAAACAGTACTTCATGAACTGTGTATACAGTTAGAAACAATGCCTTCCACACTATGTCTTTTCCCCCAATTTCTGCTAGTCTTAATAGTCCTACAGAAAAACAAAAATCCCATCACTAAAAAACAACAACAACAACAAAAAAAACCCCATCACTAAGAAAATGTCAAATACTTGACAAAAAAGTAGGAAACTTCACAAGGAGGTCAACTACCAACATTCACTTAAAGATTATTACATTAAGGATAAATCCTGTTAATATAATTTATAATCTTTTGGCTTTTTCAAGAATAGCCTTTAAAATGGGCTAATACTATGAAAAAACACAAAACTGAAATGTCTTGGTCTTAGGTCACTAATTCACAGCACAGCCAGGTGTGGTGGTACACCTCTGTAATCCTAGAACTGTGGAGGCTGAGAAAGGAGGATCACCATGAGTTTGAGCACAGCCTGGGCTGAAACTGCTGATATATATATATATATATATATATATATACATACCATATCTCAAAAATAGTAACAATAAAATAAAAATCAAAGCAGTCATAAATAATATCTTCAGTTGTAGAATGATTTAGGAACCAAGGTTGAAAAATTTAAAAACTCTTAGGTTTTGGAGGTAATAGATGTCACTCAAGTAGTTACTGATAATGCACATATGAAGTGGAATCCATTGAGAGAAGGCTCAGTGGAATAAGTGCTTGCCTGGCAAGCGCAAAGTGCTGAGTTCGTTCCTTGGTGGTACCACCAAAAAATAAATAAATAAATAAAAGTAAAATCCTCTACACTACTTTAAAATCTCCTTATCTTTCCATCATCACTGTAAAGTTTGTACCCTGTTACTTATTGGAAGCATTTAAAAGCTTCTGTTAGAATGTAATATTTTAATTCAATTACCTCTCACAATTGAAAACTTGACCAGGATTCTGCACATATCTTGTCAGTAGTACATGGATACAATCCAAAAGGTGTAATGGCTTCTTCACTCTATTCCAGAATGGATCCTACCAAGAACAACACATTCTTTTATGCAAACCATACCAACTGACTCTTTAATCAATTATGTTAACAGGATTCATGCAAAATTTATTACTATCAAGAAGCATTAAGAAGTTATCAAGTTATATATGTGGCTACGGTTAATATTTGAGCAAATATTTAAAAATGTATAAGCCAGGTGCGATGGTGTACATCTGTAATCCCAGCACTTGGGAGGTGGAGCCAGGAGAATTGGTGTGAATTTGAGACCAGCCTGGGTTATAAAAGTGAGCTCAAGGCCAGCCTGAAGGGCATAGTGAAACCCTGTCTCAAAAAAAGTATTATGGGGTTAGAGATTTGTAGCTCCATGGTATAGCACCTGCCTAGCAAATGTGAAGCCCCAAGTTTCATTCTTAGTATTCCCCCGCTCCAAAAATAGTATTGTGCTGCTTGTTTTGGCACACATTTGTGAATTCAGCAATTTGGGAGGCTCAGACCACAGAACTGTAAGTTTTAGCACCGCCTGAGCAACACAGTGAAGACTGTCTCAAAATAAAAAGTCAAGAGCTGGAGGCTTAGCTCAGACAAGAGCACCTCTCCACTCAATTCACAGTTATCACCACCAAAAATAAGTAAATATTATAAAATACACAGTTTGGTAAGGTTCAATATTGTGTGAAAGATCATTAAGCACAAAGTGTTACCTCTTTTTTGAAAGTAATGGGGCTGGGGTTGACACTGACAAAAGTTCTACAAAATGCCATACATGGTTTCAAGGTAAATCCTGAGGGGATTTGACTGACCTTATCCCATTCAAAAATTACATTTCTAGTTATATACATCTTGCTTTAACTTGGCTTTAACCATGCAGCAAAAAAGTTTAACCAAGAGGCATAAAAAGTAAAGCCAGATTAGCATGCTGAACTGTAAAAGGCTCAAGTCAACAGTTTCCAACATTGCCAGTTCTGCCGATAACCCACCATTATGGAATATTGCTCTTTTTTTTTTTTTTTGTCTTTTTGAGACAGAGTCTCACTATGCAGTTCAGGCTGGTCTTGAGCTCACATCAATCTTCCTGCCTCAGCCTCCGAAGTGCTGGGATTACAGGCGTGTGCCACCACGCCTGATCCAATATTGCTCTATCTATACAACTACTTTCTCTTAGCTAAATGAAAAGAAATACTTGTACCAATAGTGCTTTAAAAAGTTATCATGTCTGCACCTTTTACTCTGAACAACTACTATGAAGACAACAATATGCATTGTGTCAATTATTTTGGCTGTCCTACTAACCTGTTTTGAAACTGTCTCAATATCATTTCTTATTACAAGTAATAAAAATAAAAAGATTATTGACACAAAAAAGACACTAATGATTTCTTGAAAAAATGCACCAATAAAATCTGATTGAAAGGAAAAAAAAAAAAAAGGATTAGAAAAAAAAAAGAAAGTGAGAGGGCTAGAATATAGCCCTTGCCTAGCAGTGTAAGGCCATGGGCTTGAGTCCTTGAACTGGGATTACAAAAACAAAATAAAACTGAAAACACCTCCTTTAATGTGTTTATTCCATAATCTGGTTTGGCATATTCCACCAAGACTAAAGTATACATTTATTAATAGAGAAAATATTAACATCATTTTTCTTAAAATTCTTAGTTTTAAGACATTTCTTAAAATTTCAAACATGCCACTGTTCTAGATGAACTATAAAGTGTCCCCCTAAACATGGAGCCCAGGGCTGCAGTGTGTGTGGACAGCAGAGGGGGCCCTTCTGAGAGGTGCCTAGATCACGACAGTGTCAATGTCATGTACTGATGACTTCAGTGGGTGAATGGCCAGAGAGCACTGGCCTTGCTGGAGGAAGCAGCCCCTAGCGCCTGTTCCTGAACAGCATCTCTCTCTCAGGCTTTCCCCCATTCAATCTGCTCACTGGCCTGAGAAGTGAGCAGCTTTCCTCTGTCATGTCCTTTGGTCATAATCCTTCTACCTTGAAGCCAGATGACTATGAACCTGATACCTGACTCATGAGCCAAAATAACCTTTCTCCATTACATTATGCATATCAGACATTTTGTCCCAGCAATATGAAGGTGACTTAATACATCAACAACTCAAGCAAACCTTTGCTGCAACTCGATTACCTCTACTGGATTAAGTGTCAAGATGCAGACAAATATGCAATCAAAATATCTCACGATATATCTTTTTTTTTTTTTTTTGCCTTTTTGAGACAGGGTCTTGCTATGCAGTTGAGGCTGGCCTTGAACTCACTTTTGTAGCCCAGGCTGGTCTCGAACTTGCACCAATCCTCCTGCCTCAGCCTCCCGAGTGCTGGAATTACAGGCGTGAGGTACAACGCCCAGCTTATCTCATGATATATCTATCAAAATGAATTAAATAAAATATACCAAGTATTTTCCTTACCCTCCTCCCTGGAAAAAAAAAAGGGGTGGTGAGATAGCTTAGTGGTCTAAAGTGCCTGCTTAGGCAAGTGTCTAGGGACTGTGGATCAATTCCTGGCACCAAACCCCACACCAGCCCCATCCTCATCTGTGGGGTGGTCTGATCCTGTCACACACCCACACCCACACCCACATGCATTTTCCTTACCCGTGACTTGAACAGCTGATCATAAACTTCCAGTAGTCTAGGTAATGGTACTCCAATTTCATTCATAGTCTGTATTACGAAGCCCACATCCCAGTTCAAAGTACAAACTTGCTGCTCTAAGAACTGTATAATAAAATCTGGGAAGGTACAAAGAAAAGAAACTTGAAGATTTAACTCTTGGTACCAAAAGGCAGGTTTCAGGCATAAATATTTAGTTTCTAGTGGCAATCTAAAAATGAATTTTAAAAAGCTTTGGGGAGCCAGGGCAGCAGCTCAGTAATACAGTATGTGCTTAATACACAGAAGTTGCTGGATTCAATCCCCAGCAATCAGTAAATACATCAGTAGCTCCCTCAATGTACCAGACAGCAGCCAAGTCAATTACAGATTATCAGCTACTCTTTCCTCTTCACTCACTTGTACTTGGCTGTCAGGGGTATAATCACTTATAGTCTGTTGGCCAGCAGTCCCAAGATGGACATACAAACTTGCAGGGTTGGTCAAAGAAAATTTCACAGTAAATCAACAAGTTCTGCTATTCTTTAGAGATCTTTCTTTCTGAAGAGAATTAAGCTGCTGAGTTCCGGTGGCACAATACACTTTACATTTTACTCTAAAGATTTCTTTCTTTCTTTCTTTTTTTTTTTTTTTTGAGGCAGGTGCTTGTTATGTACTATAGGCTGGCCCTGAACTCACTTAAGTAGCCCAGGGAAGCCTAGGACTAAAACTCACAGTAATCCTCCTGCTTCACCCTTCTGAGTGGTGGGATTACAGATGTGCACCACCACACCTGGTGAAAGGTCATTATTTTCCAGTGAAGAAAAGTCATGATGAATATCATCAAAATAGAAAATATCTCAGAACTTGGATGAAAATTTGAAGCAAGGATGGGTTACATAGTGACCTCAACGCCAGTCTGAGTTATGTACAATAAGACTCCCTTATAACACAAAACCAAAACAAAATGAAATACAAAATCTGGAAAATAAAACATGAGAGCACCTAAGGTTACTACTTACCTAAAGGAAAGAAGCGAGGCGTGCCAGCATAAATTTTGCCAAGGAGAATGATCTTGAGACTAAGAGCATGCATTCTGTCTGAGGAGTTCAGTGTGACACTATCACTCAGTTCTGTAAGAGACATGTCAATAGAAACCCTATTTATTTTTAATGTGGAATGTATACATTAGCTATTTAATTCAGTTTCAAGATATATATGCTTCAGAATTGATATTTAAATCAACTCATTACTAGCAAATTTTGTATTTTCTTTTTTTGTGTTTTCTGAAATACAAAATTCAGAACAGAATAAATCATAAAAATGACAATTCTTTTCATTGCGCATCCTTGAAAATATTCATTTTTTTTTAGAATTTTTAATTTTATTTATTATTTTTATTCTTGTTTCATAACCTTTGTTTGTTTATTCACTCATTTTTATGGCCGGCTCAGCCCACTCCATAGGCAGGGCTGGCGCAGCATGTGGTGCTGGGGATCAAACCGCGGTCCCTGAAGCCGCTCAAGCTTCCCCAAGCAGGCGCTTTAGACCACTGACCCATCCCGCCGGGCCCCTGAAAATATTCCTTATACATGCAAATGCCTTCCACTTCCACTCTACTTAAGTGGGTATTCCTCTAATAAATTAGTAAATAATGTCTGATTTACATACACAAAGCACTTACCTTTCTCTATGATATCTTGCCAAAGTGTCTGTACCAATATAGGATCCGAATAACCAGCACAGTGAATTATAGCAAGTTTACATTCTGCAAGTTTAAATGGGTCGGCAAATTCCCCATAAAGCTATAGGGAAAAAAAAAAAAGAAAAAAAAAAAACCCAAATTGAACATCTACCAAGATACAACATTCAGAGTTTAATAGGGAATTAAGTACTCCTGAATTAAGAAATGGGGGTGTAAACACTTACCTGGGAAGTAGGCATAACCTGTTAATTATAAAGTCCCAGGGTACATGTGCAGAACAGTTTCCAAAGCCCCAAAAAAGGTTTTCTTGAGAATTTTAGTAGGTTTTCAATACGATGGCCTAGACCTGAAGTCAGCCTGAGGACTTGGTGATAAAAAAAACAATGTCCACACTGAATTTTACCCGTGTTCTCTTGCATGGTGGCCACCATCACGCTGTAGGGTGTACTTTTATTCCTACCTTGACTTGACCCAACCTGGCTCTACAGATCTTCTTTCTTTTTCTACCTTTAATGAAACTTTGCCACTGTTTGCACTTGTCTTGATCAACTCTTTCCTTATGATAAAAAAAACCTAAAACCACCTCCAGAAGAACACCACGGCACCCTAGAAGTTTGTATTCAACACTCATTTAAAATTAAAAATTAAATATTTCATCTAAAGTATCTATAACATGATACAGGTCGAATATCTTTCAGGAAAAATGCTTAAGAGAAGTGTTTTATTTATTTTTTTTTTTTGTCTTTTTGAGACAGGGTCTTGCTATGCAGTTGAGGCTGGCCTTGAGCTCACTTTTGTAGCCCAGGCTGGTCTCGAACTCGCACCGATCCTCCTTCCTCAGCCTCCCAAGTGCTGGGATTACAGGCACGCATCACCACGCCCGGCTAAGAGAAGTGTTTTAGATTTTGAAATATATCCATATATATAAAAAATAGCTTTGGGATAGGACCCAAGTCTAATCATGAAATTCATTTGTTTCACAAATATCTTTTACATATATGGTCTGATGATAATTTTACACAATTATTATTTTTTTTTTTTGCCTTTTTGAGACAGGGTCTCACTATGCAGTTCAGGCTGGCCTTGAGCTCAGTTTTGTAGCCCAGGCTGGTCTCAAACTCACACCGAACCTCCTGCCTCAGCCTCCCAGTGCTGGGATTACAGGCGTGAGCCACCACGCCTGGCTTACACAATTTAAAAAAAAATTTTTTTTTTCTTGTTTCAGAACTTTTGTTTGTTTATTTATTTTTTATGGCCAGCTCAGCCTGCACTGAGGGTAGGGCTGGTGCAGCATGTGGTGCTAGGGATTGAACTGTGGTCCCTGCAGCCACCTGCAGGCGCTTTAGACCACTGAGCCATCCTGCCAGGCCCCCACAATATTTCTAATAGTGTAGTTTGATAGTGACTCAGCATGAGTATGGTACCTTCCATCTGTGATGTCATGTCATTACTCAAAGTTTCAGATTTGAGCATTCTGGCTTACACTGTTCAACCTGTATTAAGATGGTAATAACTACAAGTAAAAATGGAGAATGAAGATACTATTCAAGCAGACTTTAGTGTTTGCCTTTTCTAGTTGACTAGGATGGAAATGTTGTGGCTAAAGAATCATGGAATAATAATAAAGCTGTAGGATACTTGGCACTGTGTTCAAGAATAACTGAAGAAGAAACTGCTAAGCAGGAAAGAATATGAGTCGTGGAGAGTTAAGAAAAGATAAGCTACTTTTCCAAGACGAGAAGCAAGGCTATAAACTGCTGATTTTCTATTCCTACATGAGGCTAACAGGTTCTTCATCACTACTGGCCTGGCAGGAGCATCTTAAGCCTTTTTTGGGAGTCAGAACAGCAGCTATGATCTGCCAGTGCTCTGACAAGCTACCAAGGACAGCCTTTTTTTATTTTATAAAAACGGGTTATTCTTTTCCATGATACAAAAACAAAATACAACACAAAGAATTTCTAGAAATAAAGTGACCACTACAAAACTACCAGTTTTACCTTAGTTATATCCATTAGCTCAGAATCCAACTGTGAAATTGCATCCTGTACCGAGGAATGATGGGAATACTGACGTTGCAGTGTCTCTTGTATCTGAAGCTGGATCCTAGCAACCTGGTTTAGGTAGAGAACAAGATGTCTTAATTTCCTTCTGATAAATCAATGCATATTTTGAAGAAATGACCGCTAGTCTCAGAGTCCAAATTTGCTAAAATAAAAATAGCATGTAAACTTCTATTATAATAAGAGTAGTATCATTCAGAAGAGACAGGATCTAAACAGGAAGTGACACAGACACAGGAAGCATACTGTGCCAGAGTATTTTTGCTATCCAGCAACATTATTACCTTCTGTGCTTTGACTAGACTTCCCAACTGCTTATACAATAGGTACAGCCCTATGATTAAATTCAATCCAAGGAATGAGAGTGGAAATATGTTATGGTGGGGCTATGGTTTTTTGAGAAAATGAATGTATTTCTTATATACTTTTCTTTCCTATTCTTTGTCAAAGAAAGTCAAAGACCTTAGAGAACAATAATACCAGAAATTAGAACTTGGGTCCCCAACTCAACCATGTGGATGAGAAGCCCTGCTGATCAGGAATGCCCACTACATTTCTGTGAAACAAAATAGCTTTATACTTGACTATTATAAGCTTATTTTCTCTTAGTTAAAGTAGTTTAGCTTATTTTATGCATTTACTTATTAGCTCCCAGAATACATGGTGACTACAATATAAACCACTTGACTGGAACAGGTGGAAAAAAACCTCCCAAAAAATTCAACAGAAAAAAACACTCATGAATTACAACATTTCATGTCTCACGTACTGGTACCCTAAAATATTCTCTTTAAGATGTATACTTACAGGGGCCCGGCAGGAAGGCTCAGTGGTCTAAAGTGCCTGCTTAGGAAAGCTTAGGCGGCGGCTGCCCTCAGGGCATGCTGAGCCGGCCATAAAAATAAATAAACAAACAAAAAAGTTCTGAAACAAGAAAAAAAAAGTTAAAAAAAAAAAAAAGATGTATACTAAATACAGGTAGATGGAGACTAGAATTAATAATGACTTCAATACAGCTATGATTGACCAAAGAACGACAGGAAAATGAAATAACTATCTTCTATTGCATATAATTATACCTTTAGCATCTTTACTACTTACTTCCATTTTTTCTTCTAATTCATGAAGGAATTCACCATCTGCAGCTATTGATGAAATGGCAGTGGAACTTTTGGCACTAAGAATGGCTCGAGCAATGTATTCTAGTCGTTGCTGAAGTGAAATTTCTGTGCTAAGAGGAAGATTGTTTCATTTTAGTTACCCAATTTCTTAAGGACTAAAAATACAGATGTCAAGTAAAATGCACTTCTTCAAACCAAATGAACAACAACAAAAAAAGTGATTCGAAATTTGAAAAAGTTCATTGATTTAAGTAATAAATCTACAAATTTCTAATAAGAGTTTAACAATTTTAGACAACTAAAGAAATGTTCATATCTACAAAGTTGCTTCCAATTTTAAAACTTATTTAGGTCCTAGAGTGTACATTGGCAGACCTCAGCTAGGTGGCAGGCTGAGGCAGGAATATAGCTTGAACCCAGCAGCTTACAGCTAGCATATCAGCTGCAGTTCTTTCTCATACACTCTGACCTAGCTCCTGACATCCAAAACAAGCTAATGGGCAGGCCTGGTGGTGCGCCCCTGTCAACTCAGCACTCACGATGCTGAGGCAGGAGCATTGTTGCAAGTTTGATGCCAACTTGGGATACACAGTAAGCTCAAGGCAGCCTAAGTTGCATAGTAAGACCCTGTCTCAACCCTCTCTCTTCAAAAACAAATGAAATCCCAAACTAATGCATTTATTGGTTCAGAATTTCTCAGGTCAATCAGTACCAAATACCCTTTGAAACCCTAATAAATTCCAATGTGCAGCAGGAAAAAAAAAACACACACATACACAAAAAACTGGCTTTTCTTTCAGAGGAAGCCTTAAACTGTTTCTCTATTGTTACAGATCCTGTATTTCTCCTTCAAAACAAAAACAAATACAAAGAATGCTGGATGTGTAGGGCACCCCTATAATCCCAGAACTTCAGAGGCTATAAATTTGAGACCAGACTGGATTACATAGTGGTCAGGACCACCTTACCTGTATAGGAAGACCCTGGCTCAAGAAACAAAGAATGAAAAGAAAAAGAATCACAGGCACATAAGGCTGGCAGGATGAATGTGTGGGTGGCATACAGTGAAGTAAACCCCAACATGGAGTCATGAATAGCCAGGCCAGCTGGCTGGCCTACATCATCTTGGTAGGACTGCTACATGTGGTTCTCCTCATCATCCCCTTTCTCAGTATTTCTGTGGTCTGGACCGTGACTACTGTCATCTATAGCTTGGCAAAGTATGTCTTCCTACACACAGTGAAAGGGACACTCTTTGAACCCCCTGACCAAGGAAAGACTCTCCTATTGACACATTGGGAGCAGATGGACTACGGCCTCCAGTTTACCTCTTCCTGAAAGTTCCTTAGCATCTCTATTACACTCTACCTTCTGGCCAGTTTCTATACCAAGTATGACATTGACCACTTCCTCATCAACACTCACTGTTTAGTGTACTGCTGCCTAAGTTGCCCCAATTCCATTGTTTGTCTCTTTGGCATCATCAGATCCCACAGGCATGGTGAAGAAAGTGGAACAAAGGACCAAAACATCTTTCCCTTCTCCAAACTATCTTTTGTTTTTTAAAAATCTAAAGGGCTTCCTGTTCTCCTTGCTCTTGAACTCTTGCCTTTCGTAGTTCCTTATTACTTTCCAATTCCCAGCATTTGAATTCACTGCCATCTCTTCTGAAGAAGGGAAGCTCTTTGTGAGTGGGCTCAATTTCAATACGGATGAGCAGGCACAGCAAGATCACTTCAGCAGCTTGGGGCCTATTTACTGAGGTGGTGGTTGTCAGCAATCCTGGGGTCTTGGCTTCATCACCTTTACCAATCCACAGCATGTCTCTGATGCAATGAGAGCCATGAATGGAGTCCCTGGATGGTAGCCAGATCCATGTGGACCAGGTGGGCAAATTTCCCTGGGGCACAAGAGGGGGTGCTTTTTGGGAACCATGGATGCAGTCACAGCTACTCTAGAGGTGGTAGGGTCAGGGGCTACGAGGATGGCAGGTATGACAGTTAATCTGGAGGATATGGATATGGTTATGGGCAATCCAGAGACTACAGTGCCAAAAGCCAGGGTGGTTATGATTGATACTCAGGAGGGAATTACAGAGACAATTATGACAACTGAGAGCCTTGTAGGGATGACATACACAAGGAATAACACTTCTCATCCAAGATTGTCTTTTCAAACCACCATAAAGATTTTTGAAGCTGTGCTGAAACTTGTTTAGTATAATTTTTAGTTTTTAATTGAGCTCCCAACGTATCTTGTTAAAGAACTTTTAGAAAGCTCTGTGTTATTTTAATTTCCCTCCATTTAAAGTCAAATTTCTGAGACATTTATAGAGTTATGTAGGTTTTTCCTTATAAAAGTTTTTAGTGTGCACTCTCAGGACCATTGCTTCTAGCACATAAAGAAGTTTTTCCAGATGGATTTGTTTCTTTTAAATCACGCATCTGGGGTTTTAAAAATATGTACGCAATTCTTAATAATGAGAAAAATTTTTGAATGTGCCTGCAAGCAGTCTGCATCAAGAATGACTGCCTAGAATGTTTCTTTTCTTTCTTTTTTTTTTTTGGGGGGGGCAGGACTGGGGTTCAAACTCATGTGCACTTGCCAGGCAGGCACTTGTGCCATGGAGCTATCTCCCAGCCCCCTAGCATGTTGCTTTTTTAATTGAAGATCTACCATCACGAATATAAGAGCTTCTTCAAAATGTTTGTGAATGTCATTTTTTTTAAATACTGGAAGAAAAAATATTCTTTCATGTCTCATGTGTTTGGAATGTCCTTCAGGACTGATTAAAAATGTGAAACCTGAACATACACACATACAAAAAGAGAAAAACAGAAAACCTAAAGGGCCAGACAGATGGTTCAGCAGACTAAAGCACCTGCTTAGGTAGAGAGCAGCAAATGGGGTTTGATCCCCATGTGTAGTGTTGCCCAACCCCTGCGGGGGGGGGGGGGGGTTTGCTCGCTGAGCAATTGAGACTGGGTGTGGTGGTACACACTTGGCAGCCTGAAAACAGGAGAATCGCTATGAGTCCAATCTATGTAGTGAGGCCCTATACACCCTGTCCTAAATTAAAAAAAAAAAAAAAAAGAACGAAACCCTGAGAACTACACTATCTTTCCCAAACTCAGGAATAGAGGAGACTGGAAAATGGAACCATTGGATCCAGCCCTTCTAAGGACAAGACTGATCCAGGAAAGGCAAATAAAGTTAAGAGCCTCATTCTCCTCTGCAACAGGAAGCCATATTTGGGCAATTTGTTTGATGATTACATTTTCATATTTTTCACCCCTACCACTTTCCTACCCTGTATTTTCCTTATAATAAAGAATTTTTCTTTCAGCTATGGCTGCAATTTAATCAGCAAGAAAGGCAGAGAAGCCAGATGAGGTGATGCACACCTGTAATTCCACACTCTAGGAGGTTGTGGCAGCAGGACTGCAAATTCAAGGGATCCTCATTGAAACCCTGTCTTAAAATAAATAATGGCTGGAGACGTTAAAAAAAAAAAAAAAGGATAAACTACTTATTACTCTCTGTTTTTCAAAGTAGATGTGTGTATAACAGTTAACACTGAACAGATTGTAGGGACACACAAAGTACTCTACATTAAGATATCCTGTTACTAGTGGTGGCTCATACTTGTAATCCCAGCACTCGGGAGGCTGAGGCAGGGATTGGTGTGAGTTTGAGACCAACCTGGGCTACAAAAGTGAGCTGAAGGCCAACCTCAACTGCATAGCGAGAACCTGTCTCAAAAAGACAAAAAAAAAAAAAAAAAAAAGATATCCTGTTACTATAAGCACACTCAGCCCCATGAACCATCTCAAAAAAAGGAAACTTTACTTGAGTCAAATAGTTAATAAATAATAAAGTTTGAAGCAATAGAACACACAAAAAAATAAAAATGGCTTACAGAGATCAGTGTGGTCATAGTTACAAACAGCTCTCTAAGAAGAGTAGGCCACAAATGAGATACTGAAGGCTCAGACTAGACAGAGTCCAAATGCACCTCTAGCAGAGTACAGTGGATAATGGGCATGCCACACTGCATTACATAACCCATGACATACAGCTGCAATGATTTAAATGCATGAGAATGTTAATTCTTTCTCTTTTTGTATTTGTGGCACTGGGGATTGAACTCAGGTATTTTACACATCCATAGCTCTTTTGAGTAAGGATCTCAATAAATTGCCTAAGCTGGCCTTGAATTCATGATACTCCTGACTCCTGAGCAGCTAAGAGTACAGACATCTGTCACTTGGCCATTAATGCTATCTTCTTTGTACAAACAATAAATCAACCAAAACCTGCATTAGAAATGGCCTGTTAGGCCCTTCTAACTTAATTTCATTTTTCCCTTTTCTTATGCCAAAACCAACTGCATGAGGGAAATGTAAAATAATTCAAATGACCATTAGAACTAAGCAGGCAAAGAAAACCAGGAAAGCTTTGGGTCCGATGAAAATACTTAGGACAGCACAACTGTATGTGCAGACTCACATACATACACTCCAATACTTTTATTTGCCATAAATGAATTTTTTTTGGATTTGAACTTTGAATAAGATACAAATGTTTTCTTCAGAAAGACTGAATCAAAAGTCTCGGACATGTTAAGCATGTGTACTGTCCCCAAAACAGGTAAGAAACATTGCCCAGGATGGCCTTGAACTGCTGTTCCAGAGATCATGTCTCAGTCTCCTCAAGAGCTGGACTTATTTATTTATTTATTTTTGTCTTTTTGAGACAGGACCTCACTGTGCAATTGAGGCTAGCCTTGAGCTCACTTTTGTAGCCCAGGCTGGTCTCAAACTCGCACTGATCCTCCTGCCTCAGCCTCCCAAGTGCTGGGATCGCAGGCGTGCGCCACCAGCCACCACGCTCAGCTAAGAGCTGGACTTATTAATATAAGCCACCACACCTGGCTCTAGAAGTAAACTGTGTAAGCAAATTATCGGTATGACTTGATTTTATCAGCTCTGCCTCAATACTCTTAACTTAATCTCCAGTTTTCAGAAATAGCACTTGTACATTACAATTAAATACAAAAATTCCACATGAAATCATTGGGGCAAATTAATGACTTCTCTAGTATTTTATTAAAATGTCTTTGATATTATAATCTAATTAGAAACTCATGCTCATCTTAACAGGTTTCTTACTGATCTAAGATATTTTTTTCATATTTTCAACCAATGTGGGAGCAGGTAAAATTTGCCCAGAGTTAGGGAACACTTAAAATGATAAAACCAGGGGCTAGAGAGATAGCTCCTTGGCACAAGTGTTTGCCTGGCAAGTGCAAGGTTTTGAGTTCAAACCCCAGTCTCTCCAAAAAACAAAACAAACAAACAAATAAAATGAGAAAACTATTGTAAGATAGTCTTTGTTCTTTTAAGTTAAGAATAATCTTTTTTTTTTTTTTTTTTTTTTTTGTCTTTTTGAGACAGGGTCTCACTGTGAAGCTCAGGCTGGCTTTGAGCTCACTTTTGTAGCCCAGGCTGGTCTCGAACTCACAACGATCCTCCTGCCTCAGCCTCCCAAGTGCTGGGATTACAGGCGTGAGCCACCACGCCCAGCTAAGTTAAGAATAATCTTACTTAGTACTTACTTAGTACTGCTGTTACTAAGAGAGTCTAAAGATAACCTACAGTATTTTATTTTGAATGAAGAAGATACAGTGAACATTACTTTATTTATTTAATTTTTTTTGTTTCAGAACTTTTGTTTGTTTTTATGGCTGGCTCAGCCTGCCCTAAGGGCAGGGCTGGCGCAGCATGTGGTGCCAGGGATCAGGGATTGAACCGCGGTCCCTGCAACCACCTGCAGGCGCTTTAGACCACTGACCCATCCTGCCAGGCCCCAGTGAACATTACTTTAATGCCTCCAATGTAAGAAAAACTGTGAAGTTTAGATAAATTCAAGGAAAAGCCTAAAATTTCCATACATATATCCTGAGTTAATTTAATCTGTAAAATAGATGTAAATCAGCTCATGATTACTCTTCACAATAAAGTTATTATTTCATACCTATGCATGTCGGTTAGTTTGGACAGGACACGAGCAGCACTACTAAAACTTCTGTTCTTCTCATAATACCTCCACAATAAATCCATATAACGAACTTTGTTTTGATCCACTTTGGCCATTCGGACTAAATATGGCTCCAGAAAAGGAGAGACAATCTAGGAAGTACACAATTATTCAGAAATACTTTCTGAACACTTAGCTACTCTATAAATAGAATTATGTCTATAAAGAAACTGCAAATAACTGTATTTACTCATGAAACTGAAGCAAAATTATAATCTAACACCAAAAGAGACCAATTCTTTTCATTGTTACATATTATTTTACTATAATGAATCTCAATAACAATTATGCTAGATTAAATATAATATCCCATTAAATTTATTTATGTCCCATTAAGTAAATTCTGAGAACACAGGTAATGATTCCTAGACTCTGAGCTCAAAAGTACTCTTAAAACTATTAAATGCCATGTACTCAAGTTATAGATGCTGGCACAGTGAAATTTATTTATTTTTTATTTTCATTTTTATTATTTTTTTTTTAAAAAACTTTATTTATGTTATGGCCGGCTCAGCCTGCCCTGGAGGATGGGGATGGCACAGCATGTGGTGCCAGGTCCCTGTGGTTGCCTAAGCAAGTGCTTTTGTTTGCTGAGCTATCTTGCCAGCCCTGAAATTTAATACCAATAAAGTTAGAAATGTTTGAAGCTACAGTAACTAAATGAGAGAACTAAAATAAAACAAAGCTCAGATTTCCTAATTCATAATCCAGTGACTTCTATCCCACATTGTAAACTATCCTAATCAGCTTCTAGAATAAGATAAAGCAACAATGTACTTTACTTATTAGGAAAAGATGTCATATATTTCTCTTATATTAATACATGATATAAACAATACAAAAGTAAATTTCCTGTAAAATTGAGTTATGCCACTTTAAATTTAAATGAACATTAGGAATTCTACTATAAAAATATTTTTACCTGTAGCAGTTTATCTGCAAGGTCAGCTTGTATCAGCCAATTGTAAAGGGCAATACTGAAGAGCTCATCTTGGGATCGCTGTGCCAATTTAATCATTTGTTCAAACTGAAATAAAGAAACAGTATAATTAGCATAAGGGTTTGGTTTGTGAACATTCTAATATCTTCTTCTAAATTATTATTTTTTTTGTTTGTATTTTTGAGAGAGGGTCTCTCTATGCAGTTCAGGCTGGCCTTGAGCTCACTTTTATAGCCCAGGCTGGTCTCAAGCTTGCACTGATCCTCCTGCCTCAGCCTCCCAAGTGCTGGAATTACAGGTGTGAGCCACCACGCTCAACCCTTGTTGTTGTAAATCCTAAGCAAGAATAAAAGAATCATTAAGTGGTAACTTCTAAGGGGTTCTCTTTCCCAGGATGTTTGTGCACCACTACCATGTGGAACTTCTAATGGTACACTTTCAGAATGAAAACATGCTGAGTCCTTACATGATGTCCTGCTTCTTCATTACTTAGCATATTGGGATCAGATGATAACACAGGAGGACCAGGCTTTTTGGGTACACTAGGCGACTGAGGAGCAGCCTTACTTTGATTTACCAGTTCTTGAAGTGTGTCTGTAATGCATTTATAAGCTTGTAATCTGAGAAAAAAAAAAAAAAAAGGGCACAATTACATTGTTTAACCAGAAAAGAACTGATTTATTTTACTTGAATACACACACATACAAAAATCTATGAAAGAACATAAAGACATTTAGCATATATTAAAAATAATACAAGACAGGGCTGGGGAGATAGCTCAGTGGCCTAAGAGCCTGTTTGGCAAGCAGAAGGACTGGAGTTTGATCCTGGTACAGTATGCTACGCCAGCCCTGGAATCTGGGAGCACTGTGCTGGCCTCAAAACTGGGCATGGTGGTACAGCCCTACAGTTCCAGTGCTGGGGAGGCTGAGACAGAAGGATCATTACAAGTCTGAACTGTGTAGTGAGATCCTATATCAAATAAATAAATAAATATTTTTAAAAATACAAGACAGGTAATATGAGCTACTTGGGAAGCTAGGACATGAGTATTAGAAAGTTTAAGGCCGGTTTGGGGAATTTAATTAGACACTGTTTAAAAAAAAGAAAAGTGCTGGGGATATTGTTCAGTAAATGAGAAAGTGCTTGCCTTGCATATGTAAGAGCATGAGTTCAAGCCATACCAAGAAAGAAGAAAATAGGGAACCCAAAGATGGGTTTCAAAAATATCTACGACTCCTTAAGAGTTGTTTTTCAGATAGATATGATGGCACAGGCCTATAATCCCAGCAATGAGGCTGAAAAGGATCACTGTAAGTTCAAGGCCATCCTGGGTCATCCTCATCCTGGGCTGAGCTCAAGGATACATAGTAATAGTTTATCTACAAACTACATAGTAATAGTTTATCTAAAAAGGAAAAGAAGTAGGTTTTTTTTCTTTTTTCTGAGTACAATTTTATCTGAAGTGTAAGATTAGAATTCCTGGGCCGGTGAGATAGCTCATCAGTCTCAAACACCTGCTTGAGCAAGCTTAGGCAATTGCAGGAACCGTGATTGCCGGCAACACATGCTGCACCGGCCCCACACCCAGGGCAGGCTGAGCAACAGTAATAGTAATGGTAATAGTAATAGTAATAGTAATAGTAATAGTAATAGTAGTAGTAGTAGTAGTAATAATAATAATAATAATAATAATAATAATAATAATAATATAATTAGAATTCCTGCAACCCTCTCCCCTGTATGAGAAAGCAAATTCACAACAAAGGAGTGGCTCTAGTGGTACCAACACAACCATCACCACCCACAAAGAGACCCAGCCCAGGATACCAGTTACAAAGAATAACCGTTATATCTTATCCTGGACAAAGTAATCACCCAGGAAAAGAAAGGAACAACCAGACCCGATAGCTGGCAAAACATTTTGTTAAAATACACGCCCAAAAAACATTCTGGATGCAAGATATATGCATTTCATTATCAGAAAAAGAAAAACATCTTGATTATTGTCTAAATATCCAAAATATGTCAAGTAGCTTGTTTTATCCCCCCCAGTATGAGAAAGATACCTTACACTTTCTCTTATCTTCCCATTTCATTTAGAGTACGGGAGAAAACAAGCTTAAAACTCAGGATGAAGATGTGGCTGAATGATAGAGTGCTTGCCTTGTATGTACAAGGTCCTGGATTTTAGCTCAAGTCACGCACACATCCCTGAGGTAGGAGGAGACAGGCAGGGAGATAGTGGGGAAAATAGAGAAGGGGGGGGGGGCGGAGATCTCATATGGAACCAGAAGAGACCCAGAACATCAAAAGCAATGCTAGGCAAAAAGAACGAAGGTGGAGACTTCATAACCCCAGATTTAGATTTATATTGTAGGGCCGCCGCTGCCCAGCTGTCCTGGCAGCAGGCCCCGAAGAGACTGGTTTTCAGATGTGGTGGCATTCTTACTGGAGAATCTGGATTTATTGGCAGTGAAGGTTTTCCTGGAGTGTACCCTCCAAATAGCAAGTGCCCGTGGAAAATCACAGTTCCCGAGGGAAAAGTAGTTGTCCTTAATTTCCAATTCATAGACCTTGAGAGTGACAACCTGTGCTGCTATGACTTCGTGGATGTGTACAACGGCCACACCAACGGCCAGTGCATCAGGCACTTCTGCGGCACATTCCAGCCGGGAGCCCTGGTGTCCAGTGGCAACAAGATGATGGTGAAGATGATTTCCGATGCTAACACAGCAGGAAACGGCTTCATGGCCATGTTCTCTGCCTCTGAACCAATTGAGAGAGGTACTGTTTCCGTGGAACAGCAACAGGGATGACTCTGTCAATTTGTGTCAGATGCAGTTCTTGGTGCCTTATATGTTTACTCATGTGATATAAAGCATAAGACTAGTTCTTCTGAAACAGTGTCAGAAGAAACTCTAAACCACTAAGAGACTATTGAAAAGAAATCAATCTTTGAAAAAATCCAGGGCTCACCAGATAGTTTAGCAAATTAAAGCGCCTGCTGAGGCAGACACAGGAACTGGTGTTCCATCCCTAGCCTGCAGTGCTAGCCGCACTCCTAGGGCTCCCTGAGATGGCAACTGAGCTGGGTATGGTGATGCATGCTCATAATCCCTGCGCTTTTGAGGCTTAAAACAGGAGGATCATTATGAGTTGGATCTATGTAATGAGACCCTATAGTCCTGTACTAAATACATAAAAGTTCATATACATTCTTATAAAAATTCAGATATAGAAATTCATGGGTAGGGCCAGCAAGATAGCTCAGTGATCTAGAGTGCCTGCTTAGGCAAGCTTAGGCAACTACAGGGACCACAGTTTGGTCCCCAGCACCACATGCTGTGCCAGCTCCAGGGCAGGCTGAGTCAGTCATAACATAAATAAATAAATAAAGTTAAAAAAAAAAAAAAAGAAAAGAAATTCATGGGTAAAAAGTGAAGCTTTAGGGGCCAGGGAGATAGCTCCGTGGCACAAGTGCCTGCCTGGCAAGTGCAAGGTCGTGAGTTTGAACCCTGGTCCCACCAAAAAAAAAAAAAAAAAAAAAGTGAAGCTTTGAAGCTTGCATTTTACCTGCTATAATCTCTCCTTCAGAAATAGCTATGCCTGTCATGCCAGCCCTGCCTGAGACTTCAATTGAGGCTGGGTATGGTGGCATGCACCTGTAATCCCAGCAGTTTGGGAGGCTGAAAAACAAGAGGATCACTATGAGTCCAATCTATATAGTGAGACTCTGTAGACCCAGTAGACTCTGTCCTAAAGAGAGAAAAATAAAAACAACGAAAAAATAAAAATGAAGAAATAGCTATGGCCAACAGTTTCTCTAAACAAAAACAAACAAAAAAAACCCCAAACAAACAAAAAAAGATTTATATTGTAAAGGGCTGGGGAGATAACTCAGGGGCACAAGTGCCTGCCTGGCAAGTGCAAGGTCCTGAGTTTGATCCTCAGTTCCACAGGAAAAAAAAAATTATATTGTAAAGATATTGTGATAAAAATAGTATTACACTGGTGCAAAAACAGACATCTGAATGAAAGGAACAAAATAGAGGATACAGAAACAATTTCAGGTACGATTAACAAAAGTTAATCTTTGACAAAAGTTCTGGAAAAACATATTGGAGGATAGTCTCTTTAAAAAATGGCATTGGAAAAATTGCTATCCACATGTAAAACACTGAATTGAGCCCCATATCTCTCACTATGTATTAAACTAAAATCAAAACAGATTAAAGAACTGAATGTAAGCGCCAGCCTTGATAGCTCAGCAGAATAAAGTGCCTGCTTAGGCAGAGCACAGTGCCATGCCAGCCCCGCCCGTGAGGTGGGCTAAGACGCTGAGGGACATTGGGCGTGGTGGTGTCCACCTATAATCCTTGCACTTGAGCGGCTGAAAACAGGAGAATGACTATGAGTCTGATCTATGTAGTGAGACTCTATACACACTGTAGACCCTGTCTTAAATTCAGAAAAGAAAAAAAAGAAACTAAATATTAAGCCAGAAACCAGGCTAGATAAGTAAAACTCTTAAAGTTATAGGCAAAGAAAGATTTTAGGAAGTGAACCACAACTGCATAGAAAATGACTGAGAATCAACAAATGGGTTCATATTAAAAAGGTTCTGCAAAGTAAAAGGAACTATCAACAGAGTGAAAAGACAACCTATACAATGGGTAAACAAAATTTTCCCACAGATTCCTTAGAGAACTCATACCTAAAATATGCATAAAGAACTCAGAAAAATTACCTCCCCAACAGAATATCCAATTAAAAAATGGATGAATGAAATGCATAAACATATCACAAATGAAGAACTGGCCAATAAACACATGCTCAGCATCACTGTCCATTAGCAAAATGAAAATTAAAACAGTAAGATTTCATCTTATCCTATAACAAATGGGCATCATCAAGAAATCAAATGATAATAAGAACTGCTAGAGAGGTTGCAGGGAAAAGGGGCCCCTTCTATATTGTTTGGAATATAAACTAGTACATAATGATGACAAGAAACAGTGAGATGTGATTAGCAGCATATATTCATTTGGTTTTTAGTTTTATGGCTGTGTTCATTAAAAATTCATTTAGCTACATAACTAATTTGTGAGAATTTCTGTACATACATTATTAACATTAAAAACACTAGCCAGGTGTGGTGGCACACACCTGTAATCCCAGCACTCGGGAGGCTGAGGCAGGAGGATCAGTGTGAGTTCGAGACCAGCCTGGGCTACAAAAGTGAGCTCAAGGCCAGCCTGAGCTACACAGTGGGACCCTGTCTCGAAAAGACAAAAACAAACAAACAAACAAACAAAAAAAAAACACAAAACAAACAAAAGAAAAAAAAAAAAAACCCACTGCCACTGCTTCCTTGCAAAAATATAAAAATAAGAAATTACAATCTGTGATGCAGGCCCTGATAAAGTCTTTTTCTTTCCTTTTTTTTTAGCGACTGGGTATTGAACTTAAGAGTCTCATGCTTGCCAGGTAAACACTGCCACTAAGCTACACCCCCAGCCCACAGTAAGTCATTTTATTTTTTTAAATTTTTATTTATTTATTTATTTTTTTCTTGTTTCAGAACCTCTGTTTGTTTATTCACTCATTTTTATGGCCGGCTCAGCCCGCCCCAAGGGCAGGGCTGGCGCAGCATGTGGTGCTGGGGATCGAACCTTGGTCCCTGAAACCGCTCAAGCTTTCCCAAGCAGGTGCTTTAGACCACTGAGCCATCCCGCCGGGCCCAGTAAGTCATTTTAAAGTAAAAGCATCATCAAATTTTTATATGTGAGATACTCAAAATAGTACTTCCTAGGTAAAAAGAATAACAACTTTATACAAAGACAATTCCATCTGTAAAGATGGCAATCTAGGCAGGGACTAGAACTGACCTTTCTTGGAAAGCCTGGAGTCCAACTATGTCTTCTTCTGGTTCTCCATGTTTATAGAAATGAAGTCCAAGACCCTGAGGATCTTTTTTCTCTGCAGCAGTAAGAGAAAGTTCCACTACTCCCTCATAAAAACGCACTAATGGGAAAGAAAAAGGACACACACTGAAGGCTTAATATTAGATATTATTTTCCTTAGTGGTATATGAAAATAATAATTAAAGCTATGTTTCTATGTTATCAAATATTTCTGATAAATCATCCAAAGAAGAAGGCCCTAATATGTCCAAAAGACAGCTAATAAATACATTTCACTAGAAAATATTTTTTGTGTTGAAAATATAGTTCTTTGTGGTGGGAGGGACTAAGAATTCAAAATAACTTCTCTTTTAATAGTTTTTTTTTTTTTTAAATTAGCCAAAGATGTGATGTAGAAAGTTACATAATTTTAGTGAGGGGTACCGGGTATAGGTAAGACTTGCTTTCCAAGCACAAGTTCCAGAATTAACCCTTATCCATGACAGAAAAGAATTCCCCATTTCAAGATAGCACATGGGCCACTGATCTAAAGGAAAATTTGGGAAGAACCAGGTTCTTCATCATTGCCTTGCTCAATTCAAACACTGTCATTTTTCCTCTGAGCTAAGTAAAAGACATAAAGCACACTTTCACCTTGCCTATACTGAGCACAAACACTGGAAAGGTCCACTTGATTGCTGATTTTTTGATACTCCCTCAACGAATCCCTTAACATTTTTTCCTTTTCAGTTTTACTTTGAACTTGTCGAGAATGCTGCAGAAGCTCATTTGCCTAGAACGAAATAAGAACTTTAAAAGTATAAAAGCAAACAAGCAGCTAATACTGTCAACATTAAGTGTTAGTCTAAGTTTATATGTGGCTATTATTGTTAATAACAAATCTACAAACTTAGTTTTAGGCACAAAAGTTTTAACCAAAAAATCCTACCTATTCTTAATTCCTCTCACAAATATGTTAAACAAGACAGTTTGGTAATTATGTCTAATCAATATATTATTGGTCAGCAGGGAATTAGTGAAACGCTGATTTATTTGTCCACCTGTAGGAAAGGATCAATAAAAATTTCATTAACCCTAATTCATTATAGATTTTTCTTAATTTATAAGTGATTGATTCCCTAATTTCCTTATTTTCCAAATTTACTGCTTTCCCTTACTTTCTAAGTGTTTTTTTATTTAACATGGCATAAAAATTCTACTAAAGGTTATTTATATGGGACATCTGTACTGTTGGGTTTTAAAATTTTATGTAATTAAAGCTCCTTAAAGGGCCGGCAAGATATCTCAGCATACTAACTGCCTGCTTAGGCAAGTGCAGGGCCAGGGGTTCAATCACTGGCACTGCATGCCACTCATCAAGACTAGGCATGGTGGTGTATCCCTGTAATCTCAGCACTGGGAAGGCTGAAAACAGGACGATCACTATAAATCCAAACTGCATAATGAGATCCTACACCAAATACATAAAATTTTTTTTATTAAAAAGCCCCTTTATTAGATGAGAATTCTGAGGCCAGCAAAGATTAAGAATTCCTTAAGGTAAAAGTAAAACATGACAGTTCCCAACTCCCACTGTAGTGTGAATTTCAGCATACCATCAAAGTTCCTATGAAACTCCACTAAATTAGGTAACAAAACATCATACCTTAGAACAAACTGCATCATCAGTACTATACAGAAGTGGGCAGATGTCTTGTAAATGTAAGCTGATGCCATCAACAGCAGCATTATCTCTGATGTAGCAGTTGATGAGAGAAGCAATTAAGGCCCCTGTGAGCTCTTTGTCCCTTATTACCAGATCTTTGAAGGTGGTGATCTTCAGCTGCTCTTGAACCTCCTGGGAGGATCAGAGAAAATCATTTTTTGTTACCAAATTATAGAAATGTATTCTCACACAGTAAAAAGTTTTTCAATAACTTGAAATTACCTAATCATTATCAGAGTTACTCAAATAGGGCTACAGCATTTAGCCCAGTCCTAGAATGCTTACCTACCATACAGAAAACTTTGGGCTCAATCCTAAGCACCAAAAATAAAAAATACACCAAACTGTAGAAAAAATTCTCTTTTTCTGTTTTTATAAATTAGTACATATTGGCCGGGCGTGGTGGTGCATGCCTGTAATCCCAGCACTTGGGAGGCTGAGGCAGGAGGATTGGTGCAAGTTCAAGACCAGCATGGGCTACAAAAGTAAGCTCAAGGCCAGCCTCAACTGCATAGAGAGACCCTGTCTCAAAAAGAAAAAAAAAAAAAAAAAAAAAAAAATTAGTACATATTTGCAGTACTATGCATAACAATTACTTTTTTGTGTGTGCAGTTGGTACATGTCCATAACACATTTTAATTCTTTTCAACCCCTCCTCTTCCAACCTCCCTTCAAAAACAACTCTTGCACGTTGCTAGAAAGCAACTAAATAGTAGGTCTAGTTAAAATTTCTCAGGGTGGACCCGGCAGGATGGCTCAGTGGTCTAAAGTGCCTGCTTAGGAAACCTTGGGTGCCTGGAGGGACCACAGTTCGATCCCCGGCACCACATGCTGCACCAGCCCTGCCCTCGGGGCAGGCTGATCCGGCCACAAAAATAAAATAAACAAACAAACAAAAGTTCTGAAACAAGAAAAAAAAAAAAAATTTTTTTCTCAGGGTGGCCAGATAGCTCAGCAAACTAAAACACCTGCTTAGGCAGATGCATGGACCAGAGTTACCCAGTGAGCTTCAGTGGCCCTGCCCTCCGGGTATACTGAGAGGGGGGAATGAGACTGGGCATGGTGGCATGTACTTCTAATCCTAGAGTTTGTGAAGCTGAAAATAGGAGAATGATTATGAATCCAATCTGTATAGCAGACTCTAAACCCCATACTAAATACATTAAAATGCATTAAAATACATTAAAAAGAAATAAAATTTCTCATTTTAGACATAAGGAAGTTAAGTCAGACTATAGGTAGGTCTTTTTTCTTGTTTGTTTGTTTGTTTATTTATTTATTTAGTACAAGGTCTCACTACACAGGTTAGACTTGTAAAGACTACCCTGGGATACAAAAGTGAGTTCAAGGCCAGCCTGAACTGCATAGCAAGACTCTGTCTCAAAAAGACAAAAAAAAAAAAAAAGAGAGAGAGAATAATTCTTTATCCAAAGATCCTATCATGGAGATGAACATCAAATACTACTGTGCTTAAAACAGATTTAAATGAAGACAGCAAAAGAAACTTCTGCAATCATAAGGATCTGTACAGTGAATGTTTTAATTTAGGTTTGACCCCTTTAAATTATATGCAAAAGTTTATTTTTTTTTTCTTTTTTTTTTTTTTTTTCCAATTTTTTT
>PVJA010016152.1:7885-44106 GCA_004027025.1 Myocastor coypus
GAAGAAGAAGAAGAAGAAGAAGAAGAAGAAGAAGAGGAAGAAGAAGAAGAGGAAGAAGAAGCCTAGACTTACAGTTGTGTGAATCAGCAGTCACACTGTGCTAGGTACCTGCTGCCATGGAGCATTTACACTTCCCTTCCAAGAGCATCTGCAGAGCACGACGGAGGCCATTGATTTGATGCTCTAATGACACGTGGCCTGCATCTGGTGGCCTCTCCAGCTTCCTTCTCCATCCGGGCTCCCTTGCCTGTGCTGGTCATTCTCTTTGTCAGCCTGGTCTAGTGCAGATCCTTCCTAAAAGACTGCAGGGCACTAAGGCACCATCACATCACCAGAGCTCTCGCCCAGCTGATCAGAGCCTCCTTGCCCTGCCTGGCCCTATCCATCTCCTGCATGCAGAGCAGATGGCAGGAAACTGGCAACGGGCAGACCTTACACCATGTGCAGACCCCAAAGCCTCCCAGAGAGACCCAAGGGCCCCTTGCCATCCACAAGGCCAATGAGCAAGAAGAGACAGAAAGCTGGTCAGATGCATGGCTCCTGGAAGCCCTGGAGCTCTCCTGCTAAAAATAGCTAGAGAAGCTGGGCGTGGTGGCACATGCCTGTAATCTCAACACTTGGAAGGCTGAGGCAGGAGGATCAGTGTGAGTTTGAGACCAGCCTGGGCTACAAAAAGTGAGCTCAAGGCCAGCCTGAACTTCATGGTGAGACCCTGTCTCTAAAAAAATAAACCCAGCTAGAGAGAAAAATGCAAGTCCTGACTTCCAGCTCAGAGACTTGAGGAAGCAAAGGACACAGTATGGTGCTTGCTCAAGAGATGCTCGTTCTGAATCATGAGACCAGGCGAGGACAGCCTCTTCCTTCCCCACTGCACCTGGCCCATGCAGGGTGCACACATGTCCGGCCCTGTGAATGTCTGGAAAAACTTAACTGAGAAGAAATGATGGGAACCGCAGTGATTGGATGCCAGAAGGCAGCAAAGATGGAGCTGAGAAAACTCTTCTAGCTCATTCCCTGGGACAGCACCCCCAACTAGGAGCTGTACAGGCCAGTGACAGAGGACCAGTGTTTATGTAACAAAGTAAGGCTTAAGTTATGCTATAGAATACAGTGGACTCAAAGGGCCACAGGAGAATTCCAAAGTGCATGCTTTGACCTCAGGTCCACGAAGACAGGCACGCCTTACTCCCATCCTGTAACTCTTCTCTCAGCATTTTATTCCCCCAGATGGGTGCCTGAACTATGTGCTACGACTTGGACATTGGGTCCGTGCCCCACAGGTCGATGGCCTGTTGGCCTCCAGTGCAACAGGGTGAAGGTAGCAGAACCTTTAAGAGGTGACCTCATGGAAAGCATTTATGAAACGAGACTCAGTCCTGAGAAAGAATTATTGGTCTCTCAGGGTGGATCAGCGCATATCATGTAAGGACACATTGCTACATTGCTACAGAAAAGAAATGAGAAAGAAGCTTCACTCTCTGTCTGTCTGTCTCTCTCTCTGTGTCTCTCTCTCTGTCTTTCTCTGTCTCTCTCTTTGTCTCCCCCTGTCTCTCTGTCTCTGTCTCTCTCTGTCCCTCTCTCTGTCTCTCTGTGTCTGTCTCTGTCTCTGTCCCTCTTTCTGTCTCTCTCTCCATCTCTGTCTCTCTCTGTCTCTGTCTCTGTCCCTCTCTCTGTCTCTCCATCTCTGTCTCTCTCTGTCTATGTCTCTCTCTCTCTCTCTCTCTCTCTCTCTCTCTCTCTCTCTCTCTCTCTCTCTGTCTTTCTCTCCTGCCATGGTAATGCTAGCTACCAGAAGACCCAGACAAGCACATGCCAGTATCATGCTCCTCAATCTCCAGATCTGTGAAATAAATACAACTCTTTTCTTGTTAAATACTCAGCCTCCAACACTGCATTACAGGAACCTAAAATGGACTGACACACTATGATTCCTCAAAAAGGCTATTTGCAGAATGCTAGATAGTGCAGTCACATACAGCATGTGTGGAAACTGATCCTTTTAATCTGAATGGAAGTGACGCCAATAAACCAAGAATTAGTCCCAACCAATTCGTGTGCACCCATTTGATGGAAGTTGGTTGAAGTTGCCAACGGTAAGCTACCTGGGCCTACAGAGTTTAGCACACCAACCAAAGCATTCACTCAAAGGTACTTATAAAGCATTCAGCCCTGAGTAAATGGATTTTAATTGGATGGAAGAAAAAAGAAAACTAGTTGCCATGGGGACTGGCTTCTATCTGTTCAGGTAGCCTGAAGTCAGTGACACCAATCCTGATGGTTTAAACAGCCTTAAATAATCCTACAAATGTGGGAATAGTTATTGCCCAAATATAAATGTGCTTATAGCTACACCTGGGCCATAACATAAGTATTTTATAGCTGCTACTCAACAGCAAGCGAGAAGCTAGCTGGAGGTAAATCCAAAGGAGGGTACCCTGCCTCCTTCACGCCTTGCTGCTCTGAGGCAGGTGAACGCACCTGCAGTGAGGCATGCCAGCTTGTCAAGTGGTTGCTTGCATTGTCTTTGTGTATTTTCTGGTATCAAATTCAAAGTATAAACCAGGAGTTAAATGTTACAATAGCAGCACTTAACATGTAAGTGAATTCTTACCATGCACTGCGTACTCTCTGGGCCTTCTCGCGATGCATGTCTTTGAATACCCTACAAAAGGAGTGCTGTTACTCACCCCTCTGTTACATATGGAAAAACGAGGTGTCAGTAGCCCACCCAGGCTGCACAGAGGGTGAGGCGTGTGACTGCAACTTGAAGTTAGAGCCCTGCACATCCTGCCTCCTACGAGTTGTGTTCCTCACTGGCCAACTGGTTCTCCACATTTATTTCTGCTATTGCTCCCCACTTCCTACTGCACAGCCAGAAGGACTGTGTCTAATCCTAATTTGTTTATTACATTCAATGATAATATAGCAAGTGGTTTTCCTGTGCCTGGGAATCTACTAATTATAGAGGAGACGTGCATCCGGCCCTTGTCTACTTACAGTAAAATAAGAAGGGTTTAATCCACTTTTCTTTCTTTGAAAACACATACTGGACTCGTGCTGTTGGCTTAGAGATGTTAATGTTATTCCAATGGGAAGATCCATACTGTGGGCAAATAACAGGCCCCAGGATGAAGCCACGTGTCTGCAGAACGACTCTCCGCTGCTGTGATTCCTGAGAGTGACAGCTGCAAATGTCAGCTGCTAGCAGCGCTGGCCTGCTCCATTTCTTATCCTGTCTTCTTGCACCCTGAGCCCAGGCTTCCTGCACAAGCTCAGGTCTGTGTCTCCTTTTTCAGAGCCCTGGAGCCAATCATCGCAGTGGCTCCCAGCTGGGGCCTTCACCCCCACCTCCCCACTCACCCCACCGCACCCTCCTCCTACCACGTGTGTTTCATGGACCGTCCGGCCATCGTAGCTAATCTTGCACTGGTGCAATAGTAGCTTATCACAGCGCCATTATTTACCACAGTCAGTGGCTCAGTCCCCACTCTCAGGGAGTAAGAACGAATGCATGAAAAACGAAAGTCTAAACGTTATGATGGAATGATTCACGTGATTTTTAAGGCAACAACAAAAACATTTATATTGTGACTAAATAGTAGTATTCTAAGAACACTTGCATTTTAAAAGAAAACTGGTAGGGGGCTGGTTGATACAGGAAGATCACTAGTTCAAGGCCAGCCTGGATTTCATGGCAAGATGAGAACAGGGGGAAGAGGAAGAAGAAGGAGGAGGATAGAGATCCTCAGAAATGAGGATCCTAAAGATGAACTATTTCTAACTAATGACTTGAGCATCACTGAACTTTGGAAGGCACCTGGAGACAGCAGCCTTCTCCATAACAGCCAGCTTTGCTGAGGTCGAGGCTGCCTTCTTCATCAATAAGTGTACGCCTAGTAATTGTGAATACGAGCGTCCTCTATGCTAGACTACCGGCCTGAGAAATACTCAATACCCAGCGGAGACACAGAGAGCTGCTTCGTGAGGTAAAGGCAAAAAGCCTCTGGCATTCCAAAGCCTCTCAGTATACCAGCCTCGAAACTGGTGTCCTGGACAGGCTCACTCGGGAGCCCCTGCCCCTGCCCCTGGCACACAGCGCTTTCCCCAGGCCCAGGTGCTGCTCTTTGTCCATCACAGATGATTTAAGCCCTGAGAGCTGCTGGGTAATTGGCCTGAGCCACACACCACCTGTGGCCTGTGCCATGTGCCTTCGCAATCCTTCACCCCCATGCCCCACTTTTCAGTCCTCTCATTTGGAAGAGATTTCTGGACCATTCTTTAGAGTACTGTGAGACTCAGGGGTTGGAGTGGGGGTAGGGTAAGACTGGGCCATCCCCCTTTTCCTCCTATCTACCGATGTACCACCACCCCTGTCCCCTCTCCCCCTCCTACCTCTGAAGTTCTAGCTGGGCCCTGGCTTAGTCTGACTGGCCTCCCTTGGAAGCCCTGCTTCCCTCCCCTACCCCATATGTCAGCCTTCCACATTTATAATCATTCCCTTCAGAAAGGGGGAGGGGTTTTTCCTTTACATAAAAAAAAAATAATAATAATCTCCTGGGTTGGAAACACTGCCAACTGTAACTATAGCGATGCATCAATCATGTCACAATAATTGCACAGCACAGGGTTTCCTGTTAGCTCCGAGCTACCTGCCAGAAAATGGCAGCAATCAGGCTATTGGCAGCAGACAATCAGGCATCATTTGTGATTCTTTATGGCTGCATGTTTCCTGGTCCAGGAATTGGATGCTAATCAATCGGTTGTCATGGCAACCCGGCATCACACAGCTATCAATACAGGAGAAAAGATGGGAGAAATGATGAGGACAGTGGGTGCCACAGTCTCCAGAAGGGGATGCCAGGTGACCTCCCCAGGTGCCAACTCATGAAAAGCAGCACCAAGAAAGAGCAGGAGACCCCAAGGGTGAACCTACATAGCCAGTGCTGAGAAGAGGTATTGTCCTCAGTGAAAGGGTAATGGTAATTGCCCTCGGGATTTCTGGGTCACCTCACTGTTCTTGAACACCAGCTGGGCTCCTGTGACCAGACAATGCACAGGCAGTTTGGGGATAAAGAAGAGCAAGTGTTGGTGATGGGGGGAGACAGGAAGATCAGTTATCCAATCAGCCAGCACCTATTCCTGGAAGCGCTCAGGACATGCAGGGCTCTTTCCACAAACAATATCTGGTTTGGGCCACTGAGCGTAGACTACCAAAGCCAGCCGGGTCTGCAGAGGCATCTGATGAGCCAGGTGAATGGGACAGCCTTGAGAAACAAAATGATAAAGGAGGCTAGATGTGGGGCCGGCCAGGCTGGCCCAGCACGGTGAGGGTAACGGGTCCGAATCTTGTGCGGGTAGCTAGGCATGGTGGCACAGCCTGTAATACTAGCATTACGTGAGGCTGAAAAAGGAAGATTGGAAGTTTGAGCCCAATGTAGACAATTCAATGGCTTTTTAAGACACTGTCAAAAGAAGAAGAAGAAGAAGAAGAGGAAGAAGAAGAAGAGAAAAGGGCTGGGATGTAGCTTAGTGGGACTACCCTGTCTTCAGTCCCCACCACTGAAAAAAAATTATTTGAAATCATATACCAAGCCGGGCGTGGTGGTGCACGCCTGTAATCCCAGCACTCGGGAGGCTGAGGCAGGAGGATCGCTGCGAGTTCGAGACCAGCCTGGGCTACAAAAGTGAGCTCAAGGCCAGCCTGAGATGCATAGTGAGACTCTGTCTCTAAAACGACATAAAAAAAAAAAAAAAAAAAAAAAGAAATCATATACCAAGACTGGACCAGACATGCTCACTCACCAAGTGTTGATGCAAATCCAGATAACATGGATGTAGCTTTTCTCATCTTTGTCTTCTAGCTGAGGAAACCAGCACAGAATTGCTGAGTAAGCAAGGCAGCCTCACACAACCTGAGAGAGCTGGGGCAAGACTGGGCTGCAGCTCGGGCCCTTGCTTACACTGTGACCCCAGGGAAGTCATTTTATTTCTTATACCCTCGATTTTCTGTTCTCTCAACTGAAGATAAGTACTCCTTGAAGAGTGATTTCTTTTTTTTTTAAGAACTGGGGATTGAACTCAGGTCCTTGCATTTGTCAGGCAAGTGCTTATTCTACTGAACTATCTGCCTAGCCCTACAGAGTGATTTTGAAATGAAATTGCATCCACAAAAGCTCAAAGGACAGCTTCTGATCCAGAGAACCCCTCCCTTCTCTCCTTTCTCAACTCTACCAGGGATACCCTGGACTTGGCCCACAGAAATAATGCCTTGAGGAGAGTTGAGCACTCTAGCGCCATCTGGTCCAGCAATTCTACTATTGGCCATTTTGTCCAAAGAAAAAGTGACAAAGAGAGATTGAGTTGTTTCTCTGTTAATTGGAACTCTTCGCAGTAGCCAGGATAGGGAACCAGCCAAGGTGCCCACTCATGGGTGAGGAATAAAGACACGGTATCTATTAGACACACGGGAGCATCCTGCCATAAAGGGGGAGGAAACCTCGTCGTCGTTGCCAACATGGATGAGCTTGGAGGACACGATGTTAGTAAGGCAAGTCGGGCACCGAAAGACACACACAGCCTGTTCTTGTTTTCACTTAGACGTGGAAGCTAAAACGCTGGTCTCGTGGAGGTAGAGAGCAAAAGAGTGGGTACGAGAGACTGGAAAGGGAAGAGAGGGGAGGTTAAGAGGTCAGGCGTGCAGTCGGAAAAAGGAACAACTTCCAGCGTGCTAGAGCACAGCGGAGTAAGCAGAGTTGACAATAATTCATGGGCTTACAGAATGTCCTCAACACAAAGAAATAATAAATGTGTGGGGTACTGGATATGCCAGTGACCCTGGTCTGATTATTATAGGTTGCATACCATATTGAAATGTCATGTTATTACAAAATTATTTTAAATTAATCCATATATATGGATATATACATGTATATATAGTATATATATATATATATACTATAGTATGTATATATATATATACTATATATATACATATATATAGTATATATATATATATATATATGTATATATATATATACTATATATATAAATATATATGTAGAAAGAGAGAGAGATTTATTCTAAAAAGCTTTCTAAATTTTCCAAAATATTTATCAGAAGTTTTCTAAACTTTCCAAATTCATCAGAACCAAGGAATTTTGGGCTTCCACGTACTTAGACCCAGGCCCCTGTGTCTTGTCCATTTCAATTTCTTGGATGGTGCTATGGTTTGTGTATAGCTGTCCCCCTCCTGAAAGCCTCATGCAGTCATGGGGCGGCTTCTGGAGTCTGTGACTGATTACTGTGGGTGTGGGTGCTGCACCGCCCAGGAGCAGGTAATTTGCATTACAGTGTGAGGAGAGGAGAGAAGCTAGCCAGCTGCTCAAGCTGCTGCTGCCAGTCTTTCTACTCTTTACTCTGTCGCCATGAAAGGTTGTGCTCCGCCATGTGCCACTCTGCCTTGGAGCCAGCCGAATATGGACTGAAACCTCCACTAACTGTGAGCTAAATATACTTTTCCTCCCTTCATTTTGGATGCCAGGCATTTTGTCCCAGTGACAAGAGAAGAATAACTGAGACAGGTGGCTTTGGAAGAAAAAGCCAAGTGGTTCCTCCCGCATGAGCCAGCCCCGTGTTCATGTTCCAGCCACCAAGGCAACAGTGTAATGGCAACATTTCTGTCTGCAGGCAGTGACTGCCGAGTTGCCGTGCCATTATAGAAATGACACTTAAAGCCCAGTGGAGGTGGATCTAGTTACAAACTAATTAATTTGGAAGCTTTTCTTATTAAAGCTCTGTAATTGCATGCTTCAAACTAATTTTCTAACCTAGATCATTTCAGGTTTGTTTTGTGACACACGGCTTCCTTGCCACATCTTCTGGATTTTGGTGGAAAATGTAACAGCCTGGGAAGTGGCTTCCATGTGCAGGGGACAGTTCTTACTGTGGTGGGAAAAGCACAGGCCTTGGGTTGTAACCCTGTGTACCACGGCCGTTGCTGCTGACGGTTAGCTGGGCATCCTTGTCCAAGTGACCCACTGTCTCTGGTCCTCAGGCTCCTCATGCACAGTGTAAAGCCACATTCCCAAGACGTCCTCCTTAGGGTGCTGCACACCACACTCAGCAGAACTCCAGGGCACGCTCAGGTTCCCACAGACATAGACCAAATTTGGTAAACATTGCGTGAGGCCGTGCTGCTCCGTTTGCTTACTAAATTCATTCCTAGAACGCTTCATCAGCAACTGGAAAGGAAACCCTAAAATGCAGCGATTTCCATGTTTGTTTGACCCTTCAGTCTGTTTGTCAGCACTGGATATCTCTATAGGCTGCTGCTGCTCCAACCAGCAACAAGCTTGGGAAGAAGGCAGGTGTCTACTGAGTGTCGCTGAACCTCTTCTCCCCCAGGGAACACTAGACAGCCTTACAGAGAACAGGACAAATCTGTCTGTCATTGTAGAAATCACCCACATACATTATTAACCACAAAAGACATGGTGCAAATTTTATAAAAGTGCCCCATATGTGTGTATGCATGTGTGCACTTATGTGCAGATGGATATACTCAAGGTATGATCTCAAAATACTGTTTATGTTCAAATTTTTAAAAAATGTGTTACATATTGTCACTAATCACTCTCAAAATACTCCCCCTCACTTCAAAAACACTTATGCCCTGACTCTTAGCAATTTTTGATGCAGCTCTGGGGGCCTTGCTCTATGACTCCGGTTCTCTCCTAGCTGCCTCTGTGCACTGAGTTGATCCCAACTGTTTATATTTCTTGGTTGTTTTGACTTTGTGGAAGAGCTGGAAGTCGTCCCTGGCCAGCTCTGGTGAATAAGGCGGGCGTTCTCCTGAGCCCGCCTGTGAGCCGAATCAGCTTTCACTTGATTTTTGATCACAACTTGTAAAACACAAATGAAGACCTTCAGAGTAGCTTCACAAAAGCACAAGAGCGAGGGGTGCATACAAGCAGTGGGGGCTGTTCTGAGGAAGGTTACAGGCAGGGCGATTTTTATCGTGAACAGTTTTTCTTGATTTTCAGGTTGCTGGTTTGAGTACTAACACTGTCTTCTACTCACTCCCCACCCCAGGCTTGTGTGCAGGGAATTCCTCAGCGATCATCCAGGTGCTCTGCACAGGGCCTTGGGAACATGGCTGAGAGGACATTTCTACTTCTTATTTTACACCACTAAATACTGTTAGAACTCCTTTTTATTGTTTTAAATAATTTTTTAAAGTTATAATTATATGGTTTTTAAAAATGTTCCCTGGAAACTCCTTTACTCAAATTCTGCAATTTTAGAGTTTCTCAAACCTCCAACTAAGGCTAATTTAAACCTATTTTTTGCCGGGCGTGGTGGCGCATGCCCGTAATCCCAGCACTTGGGAGGCTGAGGCAGGAGGATCAGTGTGAGTTCGAGAACACCATGGGCTACAAAAGTGAGTTTAAGGCCAGCCTGAACTGCATAGTGAGACCCTGTCTCAAAAGACAAAAAACGCCAGGCGTGGTGGCGCACGCCTGTAACCCCAGCACTCAGGAGGCTGAGGCAGGAGGATCAGTGCAAGTTCGAGACCAACCTGGGCTACAAAAGTGAGCTCAAGATCAGCCTGAACTGCATAACGAGACCTTGTCTCAGAAAGACAAAAAAAAAAGAAAAAAAGAAAAAAGATAAATAAATAAATAAATAAATAAACCTATTTTTTAAATAAAAAATGGCTGAAGTCCGGTGCCACGCACCACCCCAGCCCTGCCTCTGGGCACACTGAGCTAGCCACTGAGACCCAGCGTGGTGGCACTCACCTATAAGTAATCCTAGCACTGGGGAGGTTGAGACAGGAGGATCACTATGAGTTCTCACTGCATAGTGAAACTCTGTACCAAATACATTAAAAAGAAAAGAAAAAAAAATCTGGCCAAAGCTTTAGGTTCCCCAGGTCCTTCAGGTTGGGGGATCTTCTGTAATTTTCCAGCAGTTAAATGGATCGGCATATTATGGTTCATTTTCAGATGCCCCTCCCCTCCCCAAATCCTAACACATTGAAGGGGAGTGGCTTTTCAGAGACAGTTAAATCTAGAGTTTCTGATTGGTTCATTGTCTAGCGCTGGGGTGGGAGGGTGCTGCATCTGCCCTAGGGAGGATGGCCTGCTTACAATATAAGAGTGGAAAAGAGGCTGTCTCCTCTCTTTTGGCCCTTTGGCTCTTGTTGCTTTTACCATCTTCTGCTGCCACGAATGACTGCCCCTCTGCCATGTGCCAGCCTGCCATGAAGCCAGAGGATTAGGGACTGAAACCTCCACAAATACTCTTCCTTTTGGGTGTCAGGTATTTTGTCTCCCAGGAACAAGAAAAAGAAAGGTAAGACACGCACCTGGAGGAGGTTCAGTGGAGTCCGTGGAGCCCGCACTTCATGCTGGATCTATGTCTCAAAAGGCCAAAGAGCCTAGTCATAGGAACAAAGGTAAAACTTTGAGTTTCTCTGTAGGAAATCAAAACCAGGCACAGAAACTCCAAAACTAAGAACAGAGGAGCTAGAAATAATCTGAGCACCGACTCCCCCAGCTGCCCTATTCCAGAGAGGCCAAATTGGAGACAGCGAGCTGTTTATTGGAAAACCAAGCAACTCTTCTTGAACCTGGGAGTCCTGCTTCTGTGTCTATAAATTCATCATGTGACCAACCATTTCTCCAAGACAGAGAGGAGTTATACCCTGACCTGCCCTAACGGAGACAGGGTGAGCTCCCTAGCTCCAAGAGTGAATGACCAAAGCTAGACAGCACACACTGAACAAACAGAGCCAGCCAAAGATGTGGAGAAGGCCACACCATTTAGCTAGGTTAGCTAATACTCAGAGTGATGACAGTGTCAGAGAAAGAAGAGTGCCCATGTTAAGCTAAAAAGACTGAAGAGCAGGCAAACCAAAGCACAAGGCCTGTCTGCTCTGGCTGATGAGGTGAGCCAGGCAAAAGGAGCTGGCCAGAGGCTTTCGCTCTCTATTCTGCATCCCTGCAAGGGGTGCCTTCCTCCCCTGGTGCACGGGTCGTAAACTGAGTGCTCGACGTGATGCACACAGAGCACACCGATGGAGAAGAAGCGTTTCCACCCAGTGGGCTGTCTGAAGCCCAGGAGTTCTTCCAATGCTAGAACTGCTGTGTTTTTGCAATTTTCATGGCACTCTTTATTCAGAGCACTATAGAGTTCCCTGCCTTTCCAGACAAAAAGTGCTACACTCCATTTATTTTATTTATTTTTTTTTTACACTCCCTTTAAATGTTTTTCTCAACTGATCTTTTTTAACCTTGAGAAAACAAGTTGTGCTCCTGAGATTTGGACCTCCTACTACAGAGGCCTTGTGGACTTTCTTGTTTTCCGTTTATTCAGGGCTGGGGACTTGAACCCAGGACCTTGTGTACACGCTAGGCAGACGCTCTCCCCCTGAGCTGTATCCCCAGCCTTATTTTCTGTTCTTTCATTTGAATTCTGGATAAGCCATGCAAAGCCCAAGTACATCTACAAGACAAATTGATCTTTGTTTTGCAAGTAGGTGTTTTGCAACAAAGAAGTTTATTGTTTATATCAAAAAAAAAAAAAAAAAAAAAGCAAGAGAAGGGGATGGATAAGAATATGAAAATCGCAGCTTATTGCCTCCGGTTCCTCAGCTGACAAGAGCGCACCGGGGTTGGGGGCCGCCATGACTGCGGCCTCACAGATGACCTGCGAGGGAGGGTCAGGGCCTTGCTTCCGCAGAAGCACCTGAGCCTCAGTGCAGGATCCCTGCATGGCCACGCTGCCCCGAGAGGTCCTTTCCCTTCCTGACTCACAGCCGCACCTGTGCCGCCGGGCAGTGCATGCGCAGCCTGTGGTGCACGCGGCAGTCCTACCGCTGCAGCCCACTGAAGACGGCTGCTGCTGAGACGGTCTCAGTAAGGAGGTGGGGACGGCGGAGGAAAGGCAAGCAGTGGAGGAGATGGGGGAAGCTATATCTGGGATGAAGCTTGAGAGTGGTGGCGACAAGGGGCAGGGTGGGGCGGGGCGGGGAGGAAGGGGAGGAGAGGGGAGGAGGAAGAGGAGGCTCGGAGGGGAGATAGACGAGGGGAAGAAAGAGGAGGGGAGAGGAGGGGTGGGAAGGGGAGGGAGAGAGGAAACGGGGAGAGACATGGGCAGGTGGCATGGGGTAGTGGGGGAGCAGGGAGCATCCTTCATGCTCTTTCCTGCGTATCCATCAGACCCACATTGTACCCCAACTCAGTGTATAGTTCTAAGCAAAAGTAGTGTGCTTGCTATGAGATACAAATTCTGGGCAAGGCCTTGCTACCCTTTTCTTTCTTTTTTTTTTTTTTTTTTACAGCTTAGGATTTTATTAAAACAATCACTTAAATTACAACAATCTCTCAGAATAGAAAATAAACTTCCATGGTCTGGCCCCAACAGGAGGTGTAACTTGGGCCCAGAAGGAAGAAGTGTTGCCATCCGTTTTCGAAGATGTCAAGCAACACTTCTTGCTACCCTTTTCTAACATCGCCACCCCCAAGCCTCCCCTTCAGCACCGTGCCGGGCCCCTGCATTCTGGAGAGCCGCGGTCTGCTCCCCACCTCCCTCCGCTGTCCCGCCCGGTGCAGAGAGAAGGCACTCTCTGCCCTTGGTCCAGGCTGCCCCTCGCAGAGCCCAGGCCTCCCCGGGCTCATCTTCTCCTGGCCCACCGACTCCGACCACAGTGCCCCTTCCAGCTTGGGGCCGTTGGCCTGCGCGACCCAAGCAACACAGGCAGTGGCCCCTCCAGCTGGAGCTCTCAGCCACCACGAGACTCTTCGCAGAGGGTGGCACTAATAGGACAATACCAGTGTGCTGTTCAGTTAAAAAAAAAATAATAAAACGACCCATAAGGCGGGTAATAACCATCCCTGTGAAGAGATACGAGCGACACTAAAGCCGTCATGCTAGGAAGAAAGAATGATTGCTCATTCTGCGGGCTTACCGTGGGCGGGAGCCCCAGGCGCCCACGGTCATTTTCTCTGGACACAGCTGAAACTGGTCAGGGAAGGACAGAGGCGCGGACATGGGGCTGTGGTCTCTGCCAGGCCCGCGGGCCCTCGCAGGTACCCCGCCCTGTGTGGGGTGGTACGGCGCGGTGGCCCCAAGCCACTCCGCTTCAGAAACACTCGGGGAACTTTTGAGGACAGATCAGAGGACTGCGCTTCAGATCTACAGAAGCACAATCAGAAATCTCTGATGTCTTTTAAGCTCTCCAGGTGATTCTACTGCAGAGTATTCCAGGCCTAGCATTAAGAAATCACTGCCGCAGAGACTCTAATAAAAGTTTAAGATTCAGTTTGTTCTTAAGGAGCTTACCATAGAAGCAAAGAGATAAGACTCATTTATAGGAAGCAAATTTAATTATTCCCTCATCTGTGTTCAAATACTAGTGCTTTTACACACAGCTCTATTATGGCTTTTGTTTTCTTGAGCTGGGAATGTTTATTAGTGTCTCTTCTTTATCAGTGTGCTGTGAACTGTTTGAAGGCAGAAATTGTACTCATTTGGGGCCAGTAAGATACCTCAGTGGATTAAGCACCTGCTTAGGCAAGCACAGGGATCCGGGTTCGAAGCCCTGGCATCACATGCCGTACCAGCCCTGTCCCCAGGGTTCACTGAGCCAATCACCTAGTCCAGGTTTGGTGACACACGCACTGGGGAGACTGCAAACAGGAGGATCACTACGAGGCCAAGCTGAGTAGTGAGACCCTGTACCAAATATATTAAATAAATTAATTAATGAAATTGTGCTGATCGATCCTCAATACATTTGTTCACGCAATTGCAAATCATTTAATCACTTGTGCATTCCTTGACCTCAGCAGGCTCCGGGTCTCCCAGGTGCCAGGGAAACAACGTGAGGTAACCGACAAACTGGAAAGTCTCCAGTGTCCTGGAACTGACATCCTGAAGCAGAGAGAGGCAAATAATAAAGTAAGTCAAGGAATAAGACAAGTGCTACAAAAGTAATGACAGGCTGATGATACAGCAATCTTTAGGAAAAGAAACTTCTCTAGGCGGTGACACTTAAATCAGACCCCAGGTGTGGGTGCAGAGCCAGAGGTGTGAACATCTGGAGAGAGCATCTCAGGCAGACAGCGCAAGTACCAAAGCTCAAAGGCTGGGCTGAACTACTGGACCCCAGCAGTGGGACAACACCGAGGAGGCTGAAGGTGGAGGCTGAGCAGGAAAGAAGCAGGACCTGAGGCCAGGAAGACAGGCCACCACCGAGGGGCCGGCTGGCCAGCCGGGCACGGGCAGCTGCGGCGGTGGGCTTCTGTCCTGTCTCCTGTCCCTTGTCTCTGTTTGAATCTGTACCCTAAAGCCTCACTGGAAGGTCTTAACCAAGTCTCACAGCTCTGACTCGCTCTGTTGAGAACACCCTCTACACGAATGACGGGTTACAGGGGGAGAAGACAAGAGGCAGGGGAGGAGTTAGAGGGTCCCTGGGCTACCTATCCCAATTCTGACGTGCAATCCCCGACAGCTGCAAGTTAAAGGACAGAAAGTTCAGTTCGGTTCACTGCTGCCTGCTGGCTCTGAGGCAGGGTGACCTGGCAAAGAGGCACCGCAGAGGAGGAGCAACAGTCCATGGCATGGCAGGCAGGAGGCTGCACCTTCCCTCGATTTCTGTGAGCCACCCAGACTAGAAACCTACCGGCTGGTGTTGCCCGCAGCCAAGGGGGGAAGGGCTTCACCATCCACACCCAGAACTACACCCATCCTGTACACACACACACACACACCCTTAATCCCGTGTCACACACCCCTAGATCCAGCCACCTCCTGAGAGCCCCAACTATGAGCACAGGAGGCCTTGAGAGAACATCTAGATGTAAACCATCCCTGGAGCTGGTTACAGAAGTCCAGGCAAGAGATGGCGGGGGGCAGCAAGAAGGAGGAGGAGGAGGGGCCTGGCCCGGCACGCTGCGTATACAGGAAGCTTCTCTCTGTCTGATTGATGGATTGGAGGTGAAATGAGAGGAAGATAGCAGCGCTGGCTTCCAGACTAATGAATAAGCCCGATACTCAGAGCATAATAATAAGCATTTGGGGGATGATTACTGAACAATTGGATAAATGAGTCTAAAACAATTCAACATCAGCATCTTGAACATAATAATTATATGCCAGCGTGTCCAGCGCAGACAGAAGTGCTGTGCGCTATGACAATGATGTGCTTATGGATAAATTGTCTAAAGGTGAGATTTCTTTTTCTCAAAAACTGACCAACACTGGGGGAGGAAAACAAACAGGGAAGTTGCTGGAGCAGAACGCAGGAATGAGCCTCGACTGTTGCATGGCTTAGGGTTGGGTCCCGCTGGAGTTCAGTGCAGGGATTTCTTTCAGGGGTAGGAGATTCAGAAGTGTCGAGGGGACCCGGCTGGCAAGGCAGAGGACAGAGATACGGCTGAGTGGATACGAAACAGGAGCAGAACAGGAAGTGGATTGGAGGCCAGGCAGTAGCTGGGCTCCGGGAGGCAGGAGAGAGCCGTGCTAGGGCCCTGCCAGGAAGGCTGCACACCAACAGGAGTGATTTATGCCTTTAGTTTGGATGGTTTGGGGCCAGTTGGGGGGCTCCCCAACAAGACGAGATGGCAAACAGGACAGAATGACAGGAGACCGTGTGCCGTGGTCACCACGCTACCCTTCCTGGGAAGGGGATGACGCCACAGACCCGGCTCCCAGCCAGGAATCAGTCTGACCCCAGCCATGCCAGGCCACCTCGGGACTGTCCAAAGGGCCAGGGCAGGACAAGGGACACAGCACAGGCGGTAGTAGAAAGTGACAAGCTCAAGCCACCAGGCAACCTTTGCTGAAGCTGGCATGTGACACGTGAAGGCTTCCCTGCCTGCTGCGGGCCAGTGTGTCTCTTCTGCCTCTTTCAGGTAGATTCTAAATCCAGACAGATAGTGCTAGCCCTTCTCAGGACACTTGCAGCTGTTGCGGGTGTCCCTGGCTAGCGGAGCCTCCTTGAGGACCAGAGATCCGACCACCTCACAGGCCTTTCGGGTTGCTAGAGACGGGGCGCCGTGGGCAGAGGAAGAGGAAGCCGTCTTCATTTCACATTCAAGGTACTGCTGGAACTTAACTCCTTCCCACTTCAGGAAAAATAAATCAGAAATCCACACGTTTAAAGGTGCACGCGCATGCGCACACGCTCACACCAGCCACGGCCGACTCCCAGAAGGTCAGTAAGAGACCCTCTGGCCACTGAGAAGCCAGAGGCAACAGAAGAGTGGTGCATCCTGAGGCCAATCTCTCAGATGGAGAGGAGATGGCAGTCAGGGAATGGCAGCAGCGGCCTCTAGTGGACACCTGTGGCCTTACAGCATGGAAGTGGGGGAGGGGGACATCTGGTGGCCTGCGGGTGGCTGTGGGTCTCTCAGCCCAAGCAGGCAGGGATGCTTTCATTCTTCTTTGTGGCTGAATCATGTTAAGCAAAAGAAGGCAGGCTCAGAAAGCTAGGTTGCCTACTTTCTCTTCTATGCAAAACCTAAATGAAACTAATTCATAAATCAAACAGAGATGGCAGGAAACCAGGAAAGGTGCACTCTGGGAAGTGAAGAAGGGGATGAGGGAGCAGGGAACAAAGTAGAGGTGGGGAATGGGGTGGAAATGGCAAGATGCACTGAGCATTTAGCAAGGCAGGACGCAGCCCTCTATATAACTAACAGTAATTCAAAAGACCAACAGAAGGTGACCGGAAGGTCTCTAACTCGGAGCCCTTCCTGCTGGGGGGCTGGGGAGCCACACAGGAAGGCTGGCTCACAGAAGGACGAGGCTGGTGCCACCGGATGCGCTCCCACCTTCTGCTCCTCTGGTTCTCATTTTTTGGACTCTGTATGCAATAAGCATCAAGGATGCAGTTTACCTCCTAAGCTGGGCCAAGCCAGGAGCCAAGCACGTTCCTTCCTAAGAGTGCCACACGCTGACAACCAACTGAGCACTCCCAGGGTACCTGTGGAGCATCCAGTACGACTCAGTCACAATGCTGGGAGGGAGGGGGGAGGGGTTAGCTCAGTGGTTTAAGCGCCTGTGCAGGCAATCCCAGTCAGCCACAGGGGACGGTGGTTGGATCCCCACATTCACCCTTAAGGCAGCCTGAGAAAGAAAAAAAAAAAAAAAAGTTCTCAGTCACAATGCTGGGACCTACGGCCCCAAGATCAAAGGCCCTGACCTCAAGAGTAGGACAGCCACGTCCCCAGAAGTCCTAGTCACTTCTCTCACTGCTGGGACACTCAGACTTGAAGGAGCGAAGCTTTATTTTGACTCACAGATTGTGGCGGTTCCAGTCTGTAGTCGGCTGGCTCCAAGACAGGACCACAGAGCAGAGGACCTGAAGAAAGAACATCAGAGGAGCAGAAGGTGTGGGTGCCTCAGAAGCAGCGAGCTTCCCCTTCTTCTCCCTTCGAAGAGGAGGAACAGCCCATGGCAGGGCAGGAAGCCCCATTTCCCTTTATCCTACTCAGGGCACAACCTTTTGGGTGGAGCCACACACCCAGGTGGGGCTTTCTGTGTCCCACACGCAGAACTATGATAAACCAGTTGGTGCACTGACCCAGTACCACACACCATAATCCACATTCAAGTACCCTAGATCCAGCCAGCTCTCAAAGGCCCTGCTGATGAGTGCCTGGGGTTTTGGGGGACAGCTAGACACAGACATGGCACCAGCTGAAACTCTGTACAATACCGTGGCATTGCAGCTCTGAAGAAGGGCCCAGCTCAGGCAGGCTCAGTTAGGGTTGATACATCAGAACTGTGTGTTAAATGAGCGGAGAAATCTCCTCAGTCATTAACTAGTAAGAGAGTCCCGAGAGGAAGAAGCTGTGAGCCACAGGGCAGGACATCTTGTCTTTAGAGAGTCCTGAGGAAGGCGCCGGGATTTCAGTCAGTCCCATAGCCTGCAGCGGTGTGAGGGAGACAGACAGCGCATGCTCAGCTGGGGACAGAGTGGGAAAGCCTCTGACAGTGGGTCTGGACTCCTGCAGCACGTAGAGACTCCACCCATAGCACATTGGGAGAACCCGGGCATGCCTGTTTGTGCCTGGTAAACGCCTGTCCTCTCCAAGACGTTTTCAAGGGAGCTTCTACACCCAGGTGTCAGCCCCGTGGCCTGCAGTTCCTGGATACACCAAAGTAAGGCTTATAGAGAGTTTAGGCTCCAAGATTGCTGTGGGTCCTTCTGTCCTGTCTTCTCCCAACCCCACACTGAGAGGAAAGGGCCTCCTGTGATCCGGCCATCTGTATCGCTATTCCTCTTTGGTGCTTGGGATGAAACCCTGGACCTCACTCAAGCTAGGCAGGCACTCACCACTGAGCTATAACCCTAGCCCTTGAAACCATGCGTTAACCCTGCTGCCTTACTGTGTGCACCAGAGGAGCTGCGGCCAGACAGCCTTCTGAGGAAAAGAAGAGGATGAGCGTCCAGCCTGGGCTCCCAGTGTTTCTTAGGCAGCAGGAAACAGAGTACTTGGCACTAGGAAAAGGCTGCTGGCTTATTTCTCCCTGTGCCAACGCTGGACAACGCCAGAGTGTAAGTGGGGTTCATCCTTCAGCAGGGGAGCTGGGGCCACCTTTCATGGAAACAAGTGTGGTTGCTCCCAGAGCCTCAACCCCAATCTCTAAATGTGAATGGCCCAACTAAAACCAGGTGTCTCGGTTCTCCAAGTTTCCAAACATGGACAGCCCTTGCCTGGCCCCCCAGTGCACCACAGTTTCAAAGCGCAGGACGAGGCATGAAAGTGGTAGCTTCTCCCAGACCCTAAGCTAATATGGAGGGAGACTCGCAAGATGCTGGGGAGGTAAGCAGCAGAGAGGGAGCCTCTGCGTGGTGCTGGCCAGACCCTGGCGTATAGCAACGTGGGGAAGATGGGGAGGGAACTGAGTTCCTTGGGCCCGGGAAAGAACTGAAGCATGAACTGGGGCACACAGAGAGAGCAGAGAGAAACTTAACAAAGCAGGAAGTGCCCAAGGACACCTCCTCCATGAGATGCATCGTCTGCTGTAGCAGAGGAGTGATTCAAACCTGCAGACCCCACGCAGGGAGCGCCGGTGGCCCACTGTTTCTCCACAGAGACGCAGCAGCGAGTGGAGGGGGTGAGCTGTGCTGGCTGGCAGTGAGTGCTGAGGACTCAGGAGCTCTGCACGAGAGAGTGATTGGCCTGGAGCCATTGGGGAGAGGAGCCAATTGAACTCAGAACTCAGAACCACAGCCCGCTAAATCTAGGGATTCCCAGCTGGGCTCAGGCCATGGAAGGTGCCTGGATGATGACTACAGCCTGCAGAAGAGCAGGCTCCCAGAGATTCCTATGACCCAGCTAGAAAGGTACTGCTGGGATTAACTAACACAGAGGGGACTCTGGCTCCTCACACTGTCTATCAGAGAGCAGAGACAGCCCTGGAAGCAGACAAGGAGTCTCTCTCTCTCTCTCTCTCTCTCTCTCTCTCTCTCTCTCTCCCCTCCTCCCTCCCCCTCTCGTATTTTAATGCTCCTTCAATGTTAGTAAATAATAAACTTATTTTCGTCTGAGTGTGAACACAGTGACTAGCCTCTGTGTGGTCGTGGTCCTGTTCTGTTAAGCTCTTCTCTCTTTCATCCAGTCGTCTGCACCCGTTTCCCAGTTACTGTGACCCCCCTCACCTTCAGCCTTACTTCTAATCTCTTCCTCTTCTGCTGCTTCTCTATATTCTCCTTAACCCAGTGTAAAACTTAACCCCTGAGGGCAAAATTGACATCTTATGGATTTGCATACTGCATACAATGGTCTGGTTTGTTTTAGATTTCATTATGCAATTATGAATCTAGTTCAAAAGTTAAAGACAGCAAATTAATGATTATTTAAATTTGCCATTTGCTAGGTTATGTTTTGTGCTACTGTCATTGCTACTAGTATAGCCAAAAGTGACATAATTGTTCTAAAGAGCTGTTTTTCCTGGCATGCCCACACAGAGATTGACTATCAGTAGTCATTTCTCAAGAGCTCTAAATACTAGCAATAAAGCAATCCACCACAGGCAATTTACAAATGTCATCTCAGGAATTATACTGTTAAAAAGAAAGAGAGACAGACAGACAGACAGACAGAGACAGAGGCAGACAGATACAGAGAAGACACTTAAGTAAAATGGAACCCCAGGCATTCAGCTCACCAATGGCAAACCCAGGGGCAGTGAGGTGGAGCAATCTGAAAGCCACTCATTTGGCCTCGCTTAAGTGGCAACCACAAGACAATTCAATAGCACTCTAGACAAAATCAAATCAGAAATAATTCATCAGATAACTGCAGGGATGGTGTCCATAATGAAAACCATGTTTTGTGACTCTAGAGCAGATACAACCAGAAAAAGAAAAACAGAGGAACTTAAGAAAGTTATGGAGGCCGTGAATGCTCAGCATAGGAAGCCAATGGAATCCATAGACAGATTCAAGAACATATGCATAGCCAGGCGTGGTGGCACACGCCTGTAATCCCAGCACTTGGGAGGCTGAGGCAGGAGGATCAGTGCAAGTTCAAGAACAGCCTGGGCTACAAAAATGTGCTCAAGGCCAGCCTGAACTGCATAGTGAGACTCTGTCTCTGAAAGACAAAAAAAAAAAAAAAAAAAAAAAAAAAAAAAAAAAAAAAAAAAAAAAAAAAAAAAAAAAAAAAAAAAAAAAAAAAAAAAAAAAAAAAAAAAAAAAAAAAAAAAAAAAAAAAAAAAAAAAAAAAAAAAAAAAAAAAAAAAAAAAAAAAAAAAAAAAAAGAAAGAAAGAAAGAAAACAAGAAGATGACATGCAGAATAAAAATTACACGAAATGTATTCACAGCAGATTAAGCTACTGTGAGGACAGGATCTCAGATATAGTGGGCAGACCTGTGGTTAGTGATCATGAAAAGAAAGCTTTCTTAAAAATAGCAAGGGACTGTGAGAAATCAACCCAGCAGCTGCAAGATGAGGCAAATAAGAATAATTTGAGATTGATTGGAATAAGTGAAAAAGCAGGACAACATAAATGATACTTTAAAAATTGTTCACAGATGTCATGGCAGAAAACTTTACTGGTAAAAAAAAAAAAATTGGGGGCTATATATATTTGAGGCAAGTAGAACTCCAACTAGCCATGATTTAAAAATATAGTCTGCAGCCAAGCATATCATAGTCAAGATCCCATGGGGATGGGGAGATAGCTCAGTAGAATAAGTGCTTTCCTGGCAAGCACAAGGGCCTGAGTTCAATTCCTGGTTCCACACATACCACAGAAAATCAACACAAGAATAGAATCTTAAAAACTGTTAGGGAGCCGGGCGTGGTGGCTCACGCCTGTAATCCCAGCACTCGGGAGGCTGAGGCAGGAGGATCAGTGCGAGTTCAAGACCAGCCTGGGCTACAAAAGTGAGCTCAAGGCTAGCCTGAACTGCATAGCGAGACCCTGTCTCAAAAAGACCAAAAAAAAAAAAAAAATTGTTAGGGAAAATAAACAAATCATCTATAGAGGAAAGCCCATCAGAATCACAGTTGCTTTCTCAGCACAAACTCTCAAGTCAAGGAGAGCCTGAAGTGAAATATTTCAGTCTCTAAAAGGAAACCTTTAATTCAGTCTGACGCATTCCACAAAATTATCTTTTACAACTGATGGAGAAATGTGATACTTCCATAACAAAGAACAGCTGAGGAAATTGTGACCACTAAGCCAGTATGTCCAATATTTTTAGGGACATTCTAAAAATAAATAACAAGGACGACAACTCCATAAACTCCAACAGGAGGAATCCACCAGACAACTAAAACAATTAAACAGAGGATGGGGGAAAAAAAGGAGGCAGAGTGCAAGACAGGAAAATAATATGACAGGGTTAAGTCAATACATATCAATTATAACCATCGATACTAATGGCCTCAGTTCACCAATCAAAAGACACTGATTGGCAGAGTGTATCAAGAAACAAGATCCAATAATACACTACCTACAAGAGAAACACACTTAATTCAAAAAGAAATTCATAGGGGGCTGGGGAGATAGCTCCATGGCACAGGTGCCTGTCTGGCAAGTGCAAGGTCATGAGTTCGAACTCTAGTCCTGCAAAAAAGAAAGAGAGAGAGAGAGAGAAAGAGAGAGAGAGAGAGAGAGAGAGAGAGAGAGAAAGAAAGACTGTAAGAATTTCATAAACACCTGGGCACTAAATAGCACCCACCTGAACAACCAATGGGTCACAAATAAATTAGAGAATAAATTGGACAGCTTCTACAATTAAATGATAATGACAGTACAACGTACAACATAGTAGAACTTATGGGACACAATGAAAGCATTACCAACAGGGAACTTTATATCACTGAATATCTATAGCAGAAAAATAGAGCAAGCACAAATAAACAATTTATTGCTGAACCTCAAACTTCTAGAAACAGAAGAGTAAACCAAACCCAAAGTTCATACAAGGGAGTAAATTATAAAGATCAGAGCAGAAATTAATGCATTGAAGACTCAAAAGCCATACAAAGAATCAATGAACCAAAGAGTTGTGTTTTTTTTTTTAAGATTAAATAAAATCAACAAACTTTATCCAACTTCATCAAAAAAGGAAAGAAAAGGCTCAATCTACACGATGCGGAATGAGAGAGTGAAATCCCAGTAGGCCTTGCAGAAATCCAAATCATCTACACCTACTTTGAAATTTTGTATGCTAATACAATGCAAAATGCAAGAGGCAGTAACAGATTCCTAGATACATAAGGATTATCAAGGTCAATCAAGAAGACATAAAAATCCTAAATGAACCAATAGCAGTCAATGAAATCTAAGATATAATTAAAAACCTACCAACAAAGAAAAGCCCAGGCCATGACAGATGCACCAATGAATTCTACAAGAAATTTAGAGAGGACCTCACACTAATACTTCTTGAACTCTTTAACTAAATTGAATGGAAGTAATACTCTCAAAGCCATTTCTGGAAGCAAGCACTGCCCTGGTACCAAAATCAGAGAAGATCCAGCCAAAAATGAGAAATACAGGCCAATTTCCCTAATAGACATAGCTACAAAAATCCTCAAGTTGGATTCATCTCAGGGATACAGGGATGGTGCAACATACGCAAATCAATAAATGTAATACAATATATTATCTGATCCAAGGACAAAAATTATATGATCATCTCAACAGATACAGAAAAAGATTTTGACAAATCCAGCATCCATTTGTAATAAAAGCCCTATAGAAAACTGGAATATATAATCTTTACCCCAATCTGATAAAAGCCATAAGTAGACAGAAATGGAAAGCTTTCGCTCTAAAATCAGGAACAAGATAAGGACAGCTACTGTGTCCATTCTTATTCAGTATAGTCCTGGAAACTTTGGGCAGAGTAATTAGACAAGGGAAAGAAATAAAAGGAATAATAATAAGTAAGAAACAAGTTAAAGTATCATTATTGGGGCTGGGGAGATAGCTCCGTGGCGTAAGTGCCTGCCTGGCAAGCACAAAGTCATGAGTTCAAACCCCAGTCCCACTCAAATAAATAAATAAATAAATAAATAAATAAATAGTCATTATTTGCAGGTGACATGGTACTCTATAGAGAAGAACCCAAAAACTTTGCTAAAAAACAACTGCTAGTTTTAATGGCCAAATTCGATAGCATAGCTAGATATAAAATCAACACTCAAAAATCAGTGGCCTAAAAAACAAAAATCAGTGCTCTTTCTGTAGACAAATAACAGGGGGCCAGGGAGATAGTTTCATGGCACAAGTGCCTTCCTGGCAAGTGCAAGGTCATGAGTTCGAACTCCAGTCCCCCCCCCCCAAAAAAAAACCCACACACAAATAACAAATTCACTGGGAGCGAAATTAGGAAAACAATATCTTTCACAATAGCAGCCCCAAAAATAATGAAGAATATAAACAACCATTATGTTGAAAACTATAGCACTGTGAAAAAGGAGGCTGAAGCAGGTATCAGAAAATGTAAAGATATCACTTGCTCTTGGGTAAGAAGAACCAATAAAATGAAATTGGCCACACTTACAAAGCTGTTGTACAGTTGGAATTGGACGTTAATACAACTGCAATTAAAATTCCAATAGCCTATCTCACTGAATTAGGGAAAAGAACCCTAAAGTTCATTTGAAACCAGAAGAGACCTACAATGGCAAACACAGTTCCGAGCAACAAAGGCAAGGCAGGAGCATCATCTTTCTAGCTTGAAATTATACAATAAAGCTGGGCACAGTGGCTCACACCTATAATCCCAGCACTTGAGAGGCTGAGGCAGGAGGATCTATGTGAGTTCGAAACCAGCCTGGGCTAGAAAGTGAGCTCAAGGCCAGCCTGAAGTGCATAGTGAGACCCTGTCTCAAGAAGACAAAAAAAAAAAAAAAAAAGGAAAAGAAATTATAATATGAAGCTACTGTGATTAGAAAAAAAAAATCAAAAGTCAGTGGAATGGACTGGAAGACGTGGAAACAACTCCGGACGTGCTCAGCCACCTTATCTTTAACAAAGGTGCCAAACATTCACTGGGAGAAAGATGGCCTCTTCAATACATGATATGGGTGGAAAACGGCTCTGAACATGCCAAAAATCACAATTGGACCCGTATCTTTGCCAATGCACCACACTAATTTCAAAAGGGATCAAATATCTAAATATCAAACCAGAAACAGTAATTCTTCTGGAAGATAAAATAGGTAAGGTAAAGCTCTTAAAGACATCAGTGTAGGGAGACTGTGAGTGAAAGCATCACCTCACTAGAACTATCACAAAGAATCAACAACTGGGATCTCACCTTATTAAACAGAATTTATGCCAATAGCACAAAGACATAGCCCACAATGTGGGAAAAAATGTTGGTCAGCTGTTTCCCAGACAAAGGATTGCTATTGAGAACATGTAAAGAAATCAGAAAAATCAGACCTCCCAAACATAAAGACCCAACCCAAAAATGGGCATCTGAGAAGAATGCGCTCTCCTCAGACCTAGAGTGCAAACAGCAAATAAGTATATGAAAAAAGGTTCAGCATCCCTGGTCATCCAAGAGATGTGAATTAAAACAACAGTGAGAGTCCATCTCACCCTAGAAACAATGGCTGTCATCAGGAAATCAACCAATAACAAAGGCTGGAGAGGCAGCGAGAATAAAAGAATCCTTCTCCACTGCTGGTGGCAGCGTGGACTGATGCAGCCACTGTGGAAATCAGAGTGGAGACTCCTCAAAAATAAGGACTGAAGATCCCATTTGACTAGCTATTCCCTTTCTAGCTAACTTCCCAGAAGAACCAAAAACTTTGTATCGCTGTGCACCCATAGATATAGCAGCACAATTTGTAATAGCTAGATCTTGAAAACAACCCAGATGCCTATAAACCAAGGAACGGCTAAAAAAGATGTGGTGTTTTTATGCCATGAAGTATTACACAGACATAAAAAAGGATAAACTGGAGATTTTTATAGGTAAATGGATGCACCTCGAGACCATACTTGTAAATGAAGTAAACCAGATGCCAATGTGTGAACATTGTATTATCTGCCTAGCTTGAGAAGCTGAAAGAATAAGTAAGAACCCAAAATGTACACAGACATTGTAAAATGCAAAGGAAAGAGAAACTGGGTTGGGTTAGTGGAAAAAATAAAGAAAGAAAACACACACAAAAAAAATGTTTGTGCTAGGACTGTCTGGACAATTAAATGCTGATATCTTATACAATGAGTAACAAATTTAAAGATAATAATATGCAATGTATTAACCATTGCTACTGTCCTACCATCTTGTCTTGAAATTTTGTTTTGAGCTTCTTTTTTTTTTTTCTTTAGAATATAACAAAGAGGGACTGGGGAGATAGCTCCATGGCACAAGTGCCTGCCTGGCAAGTGGATGATCATGAGTTTGAATGCCAGTCCCACGAAAAAAAAGGAAGGAAGGAAGGAAGAAAGAAAGAAAGAAAGAATAAAACAAAGAAAGTGAATCCTTGTCACAAAGTACAGCCAAGGAAAGCTCTCCAGGGAAGAAGGGTGGCTGTCGAGAAGCCCTCCACAGAGTGTGCTGGTCCGCTATGCACAGGTTTTATGGAAATCGAAGGCTTCCACAGGTCAGCTCTGTGCTGAGCACGGGGACCCCAGCCACCCCATGCCAGTTGCTCTCACAGAGATCGTGTGTGAGCCCTGCACCTCTGGACTAACTGCTCCTATCCCATCTCCAGTGGTCCTGAGGGGACACTGCTGAGGCTGGGACACTGCTCCATCGTCACCTCACACACCTGTGGCAAGAAAAGCCCCTCACACATACCTGGCCAGTATACTTCAGGATGTAATTTGCCCAAGTAATGGTTCCTGTTCCCGTTCTGGTTGTTACAGCTCTGGCTGCTTCTGTCTCTTAGAAAGGGCTGGTCACTGTGATGCGTAGCTGTCACTACGATGCACATTGAATAAACTAATCCCCAGTGGACAAGCCACTCTGCCTCTGTACTTCCTGCTTGCTTATCCCATTTAAGCCCTAGACCACCAGAGATCGGGGCCTGGTATTCTGGGGATGACCCCAATTAGCACCTGCCTATCAATGGAAATAAATCTGCCTCCAGATCCGGGGTGTCCTTTCGGTGTTTCTGTGTGCCACTGCAAATCTAGACATCTGCTCTGGCTCTGAGCTCTCTCCACCAAAAGGCTACCTTCTCAAAGAATGACACACAGACAGACGCCCCCCTTGCTCCTGAGGCCCCCAAGCCCGGCAGCTGTGAACAGCCCCCATGCTCAGAACCCTGCCTGCCTCGTACCTCACCTCTGCCAGAGTTGTGAAGCTTCTCCCCTCTCATGGCAAAGCAGAAACTCTCAGAGGACAGAAGCAAACAATTAAAATTGGGATTTTCATCCTTTCTTCTGCAGGAAGAAACCCTTGCACACCAGAGTTAGTCCCCTGCACTCAGCCAACCCCAACCTACCCTTCCCAGCCTAGTACATCAGGGAGTGTTTTAGGTAGGGTATTTAGAGGGACACTGAGAATTCTCCAGTTGTGTCCTTAAATCTCCTTTCCTTAAAATACAGTACAATACCCGAAATTCCACCAGTGGTGCTATGTTCCTTCTCCCTGTGAATTTTCTTTCTTTGAACAACTAAATAAACACTACTGTCTAGAATGGGACCAATCTGAGCTCTAAACATGAAATGCCTCGGTCAGAGATCCCCAGTCACCAGCTAGAAGCCAGGATTTCCAAACAAAGGCCAAGTTTTCCAGAATATAGGACCTTGTGAGTCTGAAGTGAACATCCAGCGGTGGGGTAGAAAGTAAAAGTTCCTAGCCAGGCGTGGTGGCACACGCCTGTAATCCCAGCACTTGGGAGGCTGAGGCAGGAGGATCGGTGCGAGTTCGAGACAAGCCTGGGCTACAAAAGTGAGCTCAAGGCCAGCCTGAACTGCACAGTGAGACCCTGTCTCAAAAAGACAAAAAAAAAAAAAAAAAAAAAGAAAAAGAAAAAAGAAAGTAAAAGTCCCTGAGGACAAGGCTTGTCACATGCCTGCTTACCCTGTGAACACAGCGGTCAGTATGCTGCCAGGGACGCAGACAGTGCTCAGAAAGCAGTGGGCAATCAGCAGTGAAGAGACGTCCAGAAGGCAGACGTGTTCTCTTGGAGAAGATCAGAACACACTGTTTTAAGTGTTCAGCCAGTTCACCTGAACTCCTGTGCCCCTGTTGCCCAAGACACAAAACATTTAGCCCTGCGTAGCCAGTTCTGGCTGTCAAATACCAGCATCGCCACCAGGGGGCGATGCAGACCAACTACCAAGGCTTTCTCGGTCAACATCCTAGCAACTAACAGCAGGGGGCCCCCAAATGCCATGTTGGACCAAGTCCCCTCCCTGAATACACGTAAAGATCACAATCCCAACTGAGCTTGGTGCCTGCGGCTGAGACAATAGTATCAAAGTTGTACTGCAAACGAATTCAGTAATCAATTCAGAGGAAGGAAAAGATGACGAGGAAATCTCCTATAGGCTTTAATGTTCATGGGAAGAAAATTCCCTGTGCTCGCTTCCTGGGCATCTGAGGTACCGCCTCTGGGGAGCCCAAGCATCCCACTGATGAGTCATATTTAATTGATAATTAATATGCAGTGAATGCTGCATAACAGTTATGAGAAGCACAGCGGAGGCTTCCTTGGGAACAGCGCCAAGGGCTGATTATCTAGGATTTGGACTCAAAGTGGGTCAGAATCCTAGAGAGTGGTCCTTCCCTTTCATCACTGAGCCGTGAAGTAACAGGTCCAGAGTGGCAAAGGAGATATGGCTTCAGTAAAGCAGGAAGCCTAAAGCAAACACTGCCTGATCCGGATTCTGTGTCCCACTAAGCTACCCAGTCTTGGATTTATTTCTTCTCCACTCTGCTGTTGTCAAAACCCCATTTTCTCTCCTGACAATGTAGATGTGGAGCAGGGTCAGGAGGCTCTGCCTTGTTCCCCACGTTTTCACTGAGCAAGGATGGGTCCAGCAGGTGCTAAGCAATAGGGAGGCTGAGCCTGCGACGAAAGACCCGAAGTGAGTAGGGCCGACGCGCACAGAGGCCGAAGGTGGGGCTGCTGAGGTTCAGTCTCCATTCTCCCTTAGGATGGGGCTTTTCATGTAGTTCATGTTGCTGCCTTGTAGAGCCAGGTAAGCCCTCTCATCTCCAGAAAAAGCTGTAGGTAATGTCATCATATCTCTAGTGCTTAGATACAGCCTTTCATTCTGTACTCTACAAATGATTGAGGGATGGATGGATGGATGGAGGGATGGTTGGATGGATGGATGGATGGATGGATGGATGATGGGTGAATGGTGGATGAATGGATGGATATGGATGGATGGATGGATGATGTATGGATAGATAATGGACGGATGGATGAATGGATGGATGTGGATGGATGATGGATGAATGAGAGGCGGGTGGTGGATGAATGGATGGATGTGGATGGATGGATGGATGGATGGATGGATGGATGGATGGATGGGTGGGTGGGTGGATGATGGGTGGGTGGATGGATGGGTGGATGGGTGATGGGTGGATGATGGGTGGGTGGATGATGGGTGGGTAGATGGATGGGTGGATGGATGATGGATGATGGGTGGGTGGGTGGATGGGTGGATGGATGATGGGTGGATGGATGATGGACAAATGAACTGACCAATCAATGAATGAATGAAACAATGTACTGAATCCACTCAAAAAAGGAAAGAAGTGAAGGAATATTTGCTGAGACAGTGGGAAACCTTGGCTATGGTTACTGTATGTCTCCTCATATCTCATGGAAATTTAATTGTCCCCAAATCATGTGTTAATAATATTTGGAAGTGGGGCCTCCAGATGCAGGCAGTGAGGGCTGGGGCTCCCACAAGAGCAGTCGCAGCTCCTAGTGAGGGAGCAGAGACTCAAGCTGGGGTTCCTGCTTGTCTCACCTTACGATGCCCGCACCGAGTCACAATGTGGCGAGAAGACCGTCACCAGCTTCGAGCGGGTACGCTGCACACCCTTGAGCTTCTTGGCCTCCGTCCAGAACCGTAATCAAACGAAACCTCTATCCTTCGTAGATCAATGAGAAAACTGAAGACAACAACCTACTCATTACTGTCTCCCTGTTATCTGTGCACATATTTGATCTCTTCAGCATGTTGTCAAGTTCGTAAAGGCAAAGAACTTTCCTGTCTGTCACAGAACGGTGTCAGATGGCCTCCTGCCTAATAGGCAGGTGCTCCATAAAAGCTCTCACAATGAATGGCACCTGTCTAGGTTTCACCTCATGTTCTTTTCCATTCCTTTGACACGTTTGGAGAGTGAGGGTCTTTTGATCTATCATGCAAAGCTACAGAAGGCCTAGTGTCTGGGGTTCAGAGTTAGCAGCACCCTTGGGGACTTCAGTCCCTGGGCCAAAGCAGCCAGAAAGGGTTTCGTGCCTGTAGCAGGGGCAGCAAAGTTCCCAGTCCTGAGCTGGAAGGAGGGAGGCCTCTCAGCTGGGAACGCCCAATGCCTGAGCCTATAGCCTGCGAGCCAGAGCTAGACGCATCTGGCTCCTCACTGCCTCAGTTAGGCTTGGGGGAGTCAGGTATAGCGCTGGAGGTGAGAGTGCAGGATGGGGTGGGAGCGCGGGAGGGCAGGAGAGGGCAGGAGGGCAGGAGGGCAGGAGGGCAGGAGTGGGCGGGAGGGCAGGAGCTGGCCTGAGTGCTACATTCAGAGGGGCCTAGCTGCCCAGTGAGCAGTGGGTGTGTCCACAGCCCCAACAGTCAAAGCAGCCATCACCCACTTCCTAGCCTTGCATGGGTGGACACAGGGGCTCTGCAACAGCACCCCAAGAGCAGGGCCCATGTGTTTTTTTTGTCTTCACTACCGGCAGATGCTACGTGTCCATCTTTATGTAGTGGAGTGTGATACCTTGGCTCCACACCACGCCTATCAACTCAGGGACCCACGAGGACCCCTCTTCTCAGCCATGTGTCGTTTCTTCACAACAGAACACCCAACCTTCTCTCTTTAGCTATTTTGAACCCTATGATATGATGTCGTTAACTGCATTGTTCTCTGCTGGAAAACCAGAACCCACTCCTGCTGTTCACTAGGACTTTGCACGCATTGAGCTCCTTCTCCCCGGCCCCTGGCAGCTGCTGCTCTGCCCTCAACCTCTGTGAGCTCAACTCTTTCAGGTTCCACAGAAGAATGAGATCACGTGGACGTGCTTCTCTTCCTGGCTTTTTTTTTTTTTTTTTTTAAACATAGCCTCCCTCTGTTCTCCATTGTTGTCACAAATAACAGGATTTCATTCTTTGCCCTGGTTTTGAAACTAACGAGCACTGTGGCATTCAGGATCTGACTCTTTCTCTACTCCTTGGTCTTCTAATCCTTGAAATGGCCTCACTGAAAACGGACCCACTGCTGGCTCGGGTGTATAATCAATGCTCCCTTCTCTCTGCCATTTCTTCAGTTTCCTGGTCAGGGAGGGGAGCACAGTGTGCCCAGGCCAGCTTTGGCATAAGGACACCATGAAGGCTGAAGAGGAATGCGTGCAGATGTGCTGTGAAGTCTAGAGGAGCACAATGCAGCCACCAAGACAAACTCACTGGACGTCCTCCCAATAGAACTTGAGCCCACGCCAGCTTCCCTGACCACAGGACTTTCCAGTGATGGGGAAATGCAATGACTTCCTGCATGCTAGAGCTCAGACATGCTTAGTTCCTGTTCCCCCGTGTCAAAGAATGAATTCTAAGGAACGACAGAGGCTATGAGCAGGAAAGCTTTATCGGGAGCATTAGATAGTTCCTGAGAGCCAGAGGGGCCTGGATAATTGCCCACGAACCCACTTCTCAAGGGAAGTTTTATAGAGCAAAACTTCCGTGAGGTGGGCACACAGCCACGAGGTAGGTACCAAATGGGACAAACCTGTGGTCAGACGCTAGGACTACAAGTATACCCTCTCAGGTCACGTTGACCCAATGCGGAGGTAAGCCACGCCGCAAGCACATGTGGACAAGGACCATGAACAAGGACCTTGTTGGACAAGATGAACAGGAGATCTTGTTGCCCCACCCAGCTGTCTGATGCTTATCTAGGACATTGATTACAGGGTAGTGTTTGTCCCTCAGGGAGGTGTGTAGGAGTGATCATTCCATCTTTATCTTGAGGCCCGGCCTCCAGTGAATGTGCCTCCAGCCATAGTTGCAATGTGTTCCTATCTCCACACTGACGCCTTCCAGGCCTAACCCTGTCTGACTGCCTAGAATATTCTACCTGACTTAGCGCGGTCTATAATAACAGCAGCCTCTCTGCTTACTGCGTTATCTCCACCCCAGCTCTCCAGCTCTCCCCCTGGCCAAATGCAGTCTGGGTTCTCTGCAGGGTCTGAAAGACCCTCCTCTGTCCCCCAAGCTATGGGCCTCTCTGGGCTCACAGCCCACAACAGTGTAGAAGCTGAGGTCACCACAAATGGACAGAAAAAGGGAAAGGTGACTCTGGGGTCCCCTGCAGAGCACACCAGAACACAACTTGCTCAGCAACTCCTGTCTTCTGATGCTTTCTGAGATTCCAAAAACTCTGATGACCATTGCAGCTTCAGGCAGAGCCAGCTCCTCACTATTTAGACTGGGGCTGAGATCACTGAGCAAGTCCCTCAGCTCTTTAGACCTTAATCTCTTGATCAGATTTAAAGCGATTGTTGTTTTGAGTCTAAAATAAGGAAATATAAATATATGGTGTGGTGCATGCTCTGGCTAGGAGATGCCACATAATGTCTGAGCTAAAAGAGAGCGATGAACCACCCTAGGCTCTCAGGACCCAGAGTTTGCTCCAGCAAGCGGCACTTCCAGCTGACTCAGCTGGGCCTACTGGTCAACCTCCTACAACAGCAAAGAGAAGAATCTCTCCCTAAGGCATGAGGCTTGGTGGGGAGGGAGGGGTGGAGGAGGTGTGCAGAGGAAAAGCGAAAGCACCATTTAACATTTGTTTAAGAGGAAAAAAAGCCCACTTCTGTGCAATACCTTCCTGCTTATCCAAGCCTGAATTTCTCAGCTATCCTGGGAAATTCCCCTTTGGCTTGACCTACTTTGGCTTCCCCTCTTTTTACACATATTGTCCTCTCCTCCAGGCCGAGGAGGCCTAGCACACCCCCCTGCTCTTCATCTGTGCCACAAAGCAAGCCTAGATTCTGCAGCTCTCTCTCTTGCCTGGGCCCACAGAGAGCTTTGCCTTTCCCAAACGTAGCACCCAGGGCTCCACACAGTTTTCTCCTTGGCTATGTATTATGTTCTTTGTGTCACTTCTCAAACATGAAGCTGAATCTATGCAGGTTGTCTTAGTTACTTTTCACTCATTGCTAGGACAAATACCCGACACTCAAAATGAAGGAAGGAAAGGTTTATTTAGCTCACAGTTCCTGGAGGTTTCAGTCCATATTTGGCTGTCCCAAGGCTGAGTGGAACAGGGCAGAGAGCATCCAGTCATGGCAGTGGAACAGCAACAAAACGGTGGCAGAGGCAGCACCAAACATGGCTGCAGAGCAGCAGCTCTAGTCTGTCTCTCTGTCTCTCTTTATATTCCTATCAGGCTCTTTGCCTTAGGATATCTGCCCTAGAGCCGGGCGTGGTGGCGCACGCCTGTAATCCCAGCACTCAGGAGGCTGAGGCAGGAGGATTGGTGCGAGTTCGAGACCAGCCTGGGCTACAAAAGTGAGCTCATGGCCAGCCTCTACTGCATAGCAAGACCCTGTCTCAAAAAGACAAAAAAAAAGGATATCCACCCTAGACAACACCCATAGTCCCAGCCCTACTCAGATGGATAATCCCATCAGTACTAAAACACTTAATCCTAGTGACTCATGAGTCAAGTCTCAATCTATAGAAGTCCCCGCCCAATGACTACATGAGGCTTTGGGGGACAACTAGACATAAAGCGTAACACAGGTGGACCATACACTTCACAGAATGGAGGGATTGTGTGTGTTTATGAGTATGTATGTACTTGAGAATACAGAACTTTTATACCGGTAGCCATATGGACAAACATAGGTATAGACCTAGAGACAAAGGCTTCAGCAACAGTCTTTCCTATCTGTGCATATGCGCCTTTTGAACATGACTTTTTTTCCCACAGAATGCATCAGTGGTAGCTATTTCTCTCTTTCCTCAGCCTTGGTGGCCCCATGAATTGCTTTTACAATTAGACATGGCACCTGGAATATAACAGAAGGTGCCTTGCATGGCTCCCACTCCAGTCTCAGCAGAACTGGTAGGTTCAGCTCTTGGTCTCTTGGATAAGAATCCTGCCCTGTGCTCAGTGAAGCCTGTCCCAGCACTCTGGAGAATTATCGATCGGGAGGCGAGTCCTGCCACCCAGCAGACATGGCCACCAGGAATGGAAGTGAAGCCACCTCAGACCCTGTTAATACAGGGGCAAAATCAAACTTCCAACCTAAAAGATAGCTGGATGGGTTTGTGTTCTCTAAAATCAAGGAATGAATTTTAGGAACAGAGGTCAAGGGCAGAATATATTTATTAGGGGAAAGAAAGCTCCTGTCTGAGAGAAAAACAGGAGGGAGGTCCTGAGTGAGTTGTCCCCAAGAAAGCTGTCTCTTCCAGGGACTTTTATAGAGAAAAACCACGTGGTGAGGTGGTTTGTGGTGAAGACCTGGGAGCTCACTTAGGTGGATATGAGGTGGGACAAGCACTAGGGCCAACCAATGAGGTAACAAGCACCATTGCTCAGGTAAAATTGATTAAAATCAGGACCCAGTGGGAAAGCAAGTCACATGTAGCAAGCAGGCAAGAATACCACCTATTGGACTTGGGCTCCTGACTCTTTCCAGGCTTTTTTTTTTTTTTTTTTCCTCTTTCTTTCTTTCTTTCTTTCTTTCTTTCTTTCTTTCTTTCTTTCTTTCTTTCTTTCTTTCTTTCTTTCTTTCTTTCTTTCTTTTTGTCTTTCCAGGCTCTTTCAAGGTGATTGATACTTACTTAGCTTATCAATCCCTGATGCCCACCCTTAAGGAAGTAGTTGCTTTGCTTACTCTTGTCTTAAGATCTGGCCCTCAGCCCCAGGAGTGTCTGTCTCTAGTTGGAAAGTCACCTTGTCTTCCATGTCGTCTTTGAGGGCCTGGCCCCGTCTGACTGCCTATAATATTTCTATCTAATTCAGCTGCCTACAACAACCGGAGGGGACAGCAAAGAATCCATAGAAGACAGGAGTAAGAACTAGGTTTCCAGGGAAGAAGGGTATGAGCCAGAGGAGAAAGCCCTCCACTCCCCAGCAGTGCAAGCAGAATGAGCGAAGAAGCCGGGCATGGTGGTGCATGCCGGTAATTCCAGCACTCCTGAGGCTGAAGTAGGAGAATCCCCATGAGTTCAAATCCAGCCTGAGCTACATAGAGACTTCAAGACCAGTCTGAAGTGCATAGTGGGCACCTGTCTCAGACAACAACAAGGACTAGGTGGAAGAGATGGCAGATGACACATGGGTAAGGGACAGTGACCAGAAGGCCAAGGAGGCCGAGGGCTAAATGGCTTCCTGGTGTGCTGGGAAAGGGAGAGACTCATACCCAAGCCGCACCCACCTCACTTCTTCAAAGATGGAGCCCTCCTGTCCCTCTACCCACACAAGCCCAATAGACAGATAGGCACATGCATGCACTTGGACAGGCAGACGCGCACACCCCATGCTGTGTTCATTCCATCAGAAACCAGCCTTCGAGATTGCTGTGGATTCCAGAGGAGGGTGGGGAAGGCCAGGATGGCAGATTGTTGAGGCTCTAATTACATATCTTTGAGGTGGAAATTTAGTAAAGCCACAGACTTGGAACAACATAAAAGTGCATAAAACAGCCTCATCCGTTCATTATGCAAAGGAATTGCTCGTTTATGGAGTTTGGATTACAGCAGCGAGTTTACACAGCAAAAAGATGGTGTTTTATGGAAGCCCAGGAGTGTTGGCACTTTCTTGTCACTAACAGCACACCTGTGGCATGTCACCTAAGAGAAACATCTGGTAGCTCCTGAATCTATGGAGGAGCGGCCCATCGCGCCACTGCCACCCACACGCAACTGTGACAAGGAAGGGCACACTGCAAAGAAGCTTTCTGGAAGAGCAATCCCTGTAGCAGTTCTGGCAGCAGAAGGGAAAAGTCACTTACTAGGAGGAAAAACAGTTTAAATATTGGGAAAGTACTAGGGACCATGAACTCAGACAGGGAAGATGATGTGTAGGAACCGTGAGTAGGCACAGGCAGCCTCTAGTTGTTTATTGGTTTTGCCTTTTTGAGACAGGGTCTCCCTATGCAGTTCAGGCAGGCCTTGAGCTCACTTCATAGCCCAAGCTGGTCTCAGACTTGCAATAATCCTCCTGCCTCAGCCTCCCAAGTGCTGGGATTACAGGCATGTATCACCACACTCAGCTCCTTGTTCTTTACATTTAAAAAAAAAATGTTTATAGAATGTTTAAAACAGTAAGAGATCATTTTTCAAATTGAGTTGTAGAAAACTAACTTACAAGAAAAAGGTTTAGTAGTCAAAGGCTTCAGAGAAATTAACTTCACTCTTGCTTAAAATTTTATAGCAGCCAGGCGTGGTGGCACACACCTGTAATCCCAGCAGTTGGGAGGCTGAGGCAGGAGGATTGATGTGAGTTCGAGACCAGCCTGGGCTACAAAAGCGAGCTCAAGACCAGCCTGAACTGCAGAGCGAGACCCTGTCTCAAAAAGACAAAAAAAAA
>PVJA010016153.1:0-44037 GCA_004027025.1 Myocastor coypus
GGCTGGGGAGATAGCTCTGAGGCACAAGTGCCTGCCTGTCAAGTGCAAGAAGTGCAAGGTCGTGAGTTTGAACCCCAGTCCCGCAAAAAAAAAAACAAAAAGTCTCAGTCTGTGTGGGGCTGGGAGGGTCCCAAGCACCTTCCAGGAACTGCAGGTTTTATTGAGTGAATCGGGAAGGCATCACTTCCTCTTAGTGACACACTGTGGGAGGCCTTCAGGCCAGAAGAGGAATCCATGTCAATCCAAGCTCCTGGGCCCTTTCCTCCCAGGATCAAAGGGACTGGCTTTGCCACCTCTTAGGTTTGTTTCATGGAGCTCCAGGAGCCCCAGAGCCTTTCAAGGCCCCAGGAAGGACCCAGCACTGCTCTGAAGTGTGATGTCATGGGATGGGTCCTCAGCCCAGGCCTCTCTCACCAGCTGCCACGTGGTCCCCGAGGCAGTCTGGGGCCTTAGCAAGCCCACATGAGTTCTCAGGAGTCCAGAAACCCTCAGAACCACAAGTGCCCCTGTGAAAACTGACTCTTTTTGAAGCACCATCAACCCCAAGGCAGCTAGAAATGTCCCTAGGACTTTCCCCAGCTGCTGTGTGGTTTTCTGGCAGGAGAGATTTCTGCAGTGTCCTCATGACTGACCAGACCCTGACAGGATGTGGGCTAGGGTCCCATCACCCTTCTCTTGGTTCCTGGGCCAGACTCCCAAGGAGGCCTCCCAGGAAAGGAGCGGCATGTGTCCTAGTGGGAACCTCAACATCAGACTGGCCTCTGTGATTATTGTCTGTCACTTCCTGTCCATCACACTTGCAGGCTGAAGCTGCATGACACTAAAACACTTGCCTCTTTACCCAAGAGTAAGTTCTTCTGGGCAGAGGGGTAGACACTTGGTTGCAGCATGGGGACCCTAATGTTTCTCCCAGGGTGAGGCGATGCCTCAGCTCTAGGAGTGAGCTATAGGAGGACCTCGGGGAGAGCCTTCCAGGGGAATAAGCAGGCGTGCCAAGGCCCTGGCACAGGACCAAGCTTGGAGTGTGGCGGAGGGTTCAGTGTGCTTGGCACCCGTGGACGAGGAGGGAGGGACCCAGGAGGCTGAGGTGTGGTAAGCAGGGAGATTCCTGGAAGGGAAGTCGCTGAAAACGGCCTTTATGTCTTCCAGCCTGTGTTCCCCACATGCGGCCTACCGCCCAGCATACAGCAGGTTTTCTTGGGCGTTTGTGGGACACACGCACATTCCTGCCTTTTGTCCAAAGGATCTCATTACTGCGAAGGGTGCTGGGCAAAGCCTAAAGCACCCTCCAGGGTTTCTCTCTTGATGAGCAGGGCATTTTCCTTTTTCTTGCTGACTGCCCACACTCTTCCCACCTCAGCGGCTATAAGCCTGTCTGCTTTTGAAGGGATATGTTTATGAAAAAGGGAAACTGATTAGTAAGCCCATCTTCTGGGCCCCAGGCCTGGGGAGGGCGTGTTCTACTGCAGAGACAAACAGCACATCATCCATCACTCTGTCACTGCATCCAGGGTTCATGACAGAGAAACTCACTTGGGTACACACTGCCCTGGCCAGACCACTGTTTCTGAGCCCTTGGTGGCCTTCTAGTCCCCATGCTTCCCATAGATAGAGCCAGGCGCTGGACCCAACAATGGCCAGGAGCACTTTCTGTTGGACAACTTGTGTCCCGGAGCTCTGAGACATCCAGAGTCAGCTATTGTGGTTTCCCCAGCAACACATCATGACCCCTTGACTAGTCTGGCATCTCTCCCAATCCTAGGAAGGGTTTAATAAGACCTAGATCAATGTGTGGTTCCAGTGGCATGGGTGGACCAGAGTTGGTCTAGGAGACCCTCAGCATGTTGTTGTTTTTTTGAGATAGCACCTTGCTTTACACTTCAGACTGACCTTGAACTCAGTATGTAGCCAGGCTGGCCTTCAACTCATGGTGGTCCTCCTGCCTCAGCCTCCCACATGCTGGGATTCCAAGTGTGTGTCCCCGTGCCTGGGGAGAGTGTTTTCTGGTTTTCCCAGAGACATCACTTCTCTGTCTCTCCCCTGCAGGTTCTGATGCCAGTACCATTGAAATCCACACTGCAAATGGGCCCTGTGGTGGAAGTGCACTGGGCGCTGTTCCCCAAGCCCAGGGTGACCTGTGAGCATGGGATAAATTCGAGACCCCTCGTCATTAGACGCTGACCTAACCATGTCCTGCTTGTTCTGGTGTTCTTCCTTACGGGAGCAGACAGGACCTTGAAGAGCCACGTGGCACATGGGCATCCATTTTCCCACCTCAACAACAACTCTGAGGCTGGGTATGACTTTCAGCAGAAGATCCACGTTATTGGCAGGGGAGCTAAATAAAATCTTTGTGATTACAGAATGGCTTGGTGCCTTCCATTATGACATCGCCATCATTCATTAAGACATCAGAGTTCCACACTATGAGATCACCATGACAGCATAATGGAAGCACCATCTCCGCAATATCACCTATGCTAGGTGTGGCTGTGACATCATCATTCCATATTATGACCTAAACGTTCCAAATCAGGAGGTCAGCATGATATGATAGAAGCACCATTGCCCTTTATGCCACCACCAAACTGACATCTGCCTGTGACACCACCATTCTGTAGTATGACCGGAGTTTTGCATTATGAGGTTACCATGACAACACAATTGAAAAAGCATCTCTCATCATGACATCACCTGCCTGAATTTATCTCACTACACTGTTTTGCATGATGACCTCAGTGTGCTCCATTATGATTTCCCCATGACATTATAATGCAAGCACCATCCAACTCTGTCACAACATCCACCCAAAGTAAATTTCTGGCACCATTCTGCGCTAGCCTCTGAGTTCTGTATTATGAAGTCACCATGACAATAATCAAAGCACCATCCCACTTTGTTATCACCACCCAAGTTATAGCTGTGACATCACCATTCTGCATTATGACCTCATGGTTCCTCATGAGGTCGCCATGACCTCATGATGGAAGTACCATTCACAATGAGGACAACACCATTCTACATTATCATTGGAGGCCCAATTCTGGAAGTACCTTGCAGAAGGAACAGGGAAGTAGAAGGTAGCAATGTGCATAACTCCCTTGACCTGCAGTTCAGGCAAAGGACCCAACTGCAGACTCAGTGTTCACAATGTGTGGTTTTTTTGTTTATCAGCTTGGCCTTGGTAAACCATTCTGGCCCCTGAAGAGCAAAGAAGGCTTAGAGCTAAATAGGACAGATGCTGAGCATAGGATCAAGATATTCTGTATATTGAGCTTGAAGCAAAACAAACTCATTGCTGGATTCACAGTTCAGAACTGAACCTGTCTATTTTCTTTACATTTTGTCCTCAGCCCTTCTGTGAGGATGGGCAACCACACATCATGACCTCATAGGTCCTGATAATGAGTTGACAATGACATCATAATGGAAACAACATCCCAATTATGGTATCACCTGCCCAGGCTCCACCATGACTTCACCGTCCCACATTATGACCTAAGCATTCTCTGTTATGAAGTCAGCATGACGTCATAATCCCCTTGAGGTTACCATGACATAACAGAAGCAAAATCCACAGTAATGAAACTATCTGCCTGGGTTCAAGCTGCGATGTCAACATTTTGCATTATGATCTCATAGTTTCCCATTATGAGGTGACCATGACATCATAATGGAAGCACCATTCACCATATGACACCACCCAGCCACGTTCCAGTTGTGATGGCATCATTCAGAATTACGACCTCATAGTTCTGCATTATGAGGTCACCATGACATAATTCCAATGATGAGGTCAATATGTCATACTCCCCGTTATGAATTTAGGATGCCTTAAAATGGAAGTAACATCAACCATAATGGCATTTAGAGTTGGAGTTCAAGCTCAGACATTATCATTCAGCATGATGACTTCACACAGGCCCGTTATGATGTCAGGATGTCATCATAATCCAATTACAAGTTGATATCCTAATCACAACTATGAAGATAAAGATGAAATCCCTGGCCAGATTACAGTTCTGATGTCACCACTGAGCTTGATGATTTCACTTTTTCTCATTAAAAATTCTCTATGACATCAAACTCAATATAAGGTCACCATGACATATTTGTTCATGGAGACATCATAATCCCTATTATGAGATTTTCAAGCCACCTCAAACTTGATGATAAGAATGATATCATCATCCCCATTATATAGTTTCTATGGTTTCATATGGAAGCAGGATCCAACATGATAATATCACCTGGTTGGGTTATATGTCTGAAATCACCAGTCAGCAGTTTGAGCACATTGTTCTCCATTATGAGATCATCCTGACATCATAATCCCCTTTAAGAGGTCTCCATGACATCATATCCCCATTATGACATGTAACATTAAAACCCCCCACTATGAAGTCACCATGACTTCATAATCCCCATTTACTATGACATAATCCCTATTATGAGGTCACCATGGTTTCATATGGCAGGCAACATTCATCCTGACAACATCATCAGTCTAGGTTGCAGCTGTGATATCATCAGTCAGCAGTTTGGCCAGATAATTCCCCAATATTCGGTCAGTATGTCACCATAATTGCCATTATGAGGTCACCACAGATTCATAATCCTCTTTAAGGCACCATGACATCATACTCCCCATTATGTGGTCTATCTAATGTCATACTCTACATTATATACTCAGTATGACATGACAATCCCCACCTTGAGATCAGCATGACATCATAATCCCAATTATGTGCTGACCGTGACATAACATCTATTGTTTTCAATGACATAATCCCAATTATAAGGTCACCATAACTGCATAATCTCCTTTATGTCGTTCCTATGATATTACAATCTCCATTGTGAAGGTATCATGTCTTCACAATCCCCATTACGATTTGAGCATGAAATTATAATCCCCAACATGAAGTAACTATCACATCATAATACCCATTGTGAGGTCACCAAGACTTCATATGGGAAGCAACATTCATCGTGACATGTTCCATCTAGGTTGTAGCTCTGACATCATCAGTGAGCAGACTGACCACATAATACCCCAACATTAGGTCACAATGACTTCATAATCCCCACTATGAGGTCAATATGAAACATAATCTCCAAAGTCCTCATAATAGCATAATGAAAACAAAATTTATGATGATAAAATGCCTGGCTGGACTATACTTATGACGTCACCCTTCAGCATGATGATTTCATATTTCCTAATTAGGAAGTCTCCATGACATTATAACCCTCAATCTGAGTCCCATGACAGCATAATCCTTGTTATGTGGTCACAATGACATCCTAATCTCCATTATGAGATGAGTACGACATCATCATCCCCATTACATAGTTTACAGGTTTCATATTGAAAGGATTCAATATAATGGCATCACCTGGTTGGCTTGGAGCCCTCATATCACTAGCTAGCAGCATTCTGAATTATCACCTTGTAATTCTCCCTAGAGAGAACACTATGACATCATAATATGAATGATGAGGTCACTACGACCTCATAAGCATCATAATGGAATTTTTCTTTGTCTTTTTGAGACAGGGTCTCACTATGCAGTTGAGGGTGGCCTTGAGCTCACTTTTGTAGCCCAAGCTGGTCTCGAACTCGCACCAATTCTCCTGCCTCAGCCTCCCGAGTGCTGGGATTACAGGCGTGAGCCACCATAATGGAATTTTGATGCATTGTAAATGAAAGCAACATCCATCACAATGATATCGGAAGAGGGGCTTACAGTTCTGACCTCATCATTCAACACCATGACTTCCTACTTCCTCCCTAGGATGTCACAATAACAATTATAATTATGAATTCACCATGGCACCATAATCTCCAAGTGACATCATCATCACCAATACATAGTTTACATGGCTTCATAATGGAAGGATTCAACAGAATGGCATCACCTGGTTGGATTAGAACTCTGACATCACCAGTCAGTAGTTTGACTGCATTGTACACCATTATTAGATCATCATAGCATCTTCATGGAAGCACTTTCTAATATAGTGATACTAACTGTCCAACATCCAGTTATGGCAGCACCATTTGGCCATATGACCTTGTAGCTCCTCACGTGAGAACACCGTGACATCATAATCCCCATGATGAAGTCAGTATGACATAATCTCCATTATGAAGTTTCCATGGCTTGAAAATGGAAGCAACATCCACATAATAACATCAGAAGTCTTGTTTCCATTTCTGACATCAGCATTTAACATGAAGTCTTCCTATTTTTCCACTTTGACATCAGTATAGCACCATAATCACAATTATGAATTCACCATGGCACCATAATCCCCATCATCACTGTCACCTTGACATCACAAGCCCCCCTCATGAAGTCAGCATGATCTCACAATCATCATGTCAGCCCACCTATGAGGTCAGCATGACTTCATAATTCCCATTATGAGGTTACCATTACAATACCCATTATGAGGTCACTATGAAATCATAATCCCAAATATGATGTCTTATTGACATGGTAATCCCCATTACAAACTCACCATGCATCATAATCACCACTACCAAGTCACTATGACATTATAATCCCAATTATTATGTCTCCATGGCTGTATAATAGAAGCAACATCCACCATGTCATCATCTCCGGGCTGGGTTCCAGCTCTGACAGCTCCAGTCAGCATGTGGAACACATAGTGCCCCATTAGGAGTTCAACATGGGGCCCGGCGGGATAGCTCAGTGATCTAAAGCGCCTGCTTGGGAAAGCTTGGGTGGCTTCAGGGACTGCGGTTCGATCCCTGGCACCACATGCTGCGCCAGCCCTGCCCTCGGGGTGGGCCGAGTCAGCCACAAAAATGAGTGAATAAACAAAGGTTCTGAAACAAGAAAAAAATAAATAAAATTTTTTAAAAAAGGAGTTCAACATAATATTATAGTCTCAATTTTGAAATCACCATGAGATCATAATGGCTGCAAAATCAAGCATGGTGATATCACAGGACATGGTCGAGCTCTGACATCAATGCACAATGACCTCATTCTTCACCATTATGAAGTTTTGTGACATCAGAATAGTCATTCCAGTTACCATGCCATCATAAAGCCTATTATAAGATCACTACTGCATCATGATCCCCCTTATGACATCAACATGACTTCCTATCGGTAGCCACATTCACCTGAATAACATCACCAGGCTGATTGCTGCTCTGACATCATCAGTCAGCTGAGTGGCAATGTAATTCCCCAATATGAAGTCACTTCGACTTCATAATCCCCACTATGAGGGCAGGCGCTCTCTCTCTCTCTCTCCCTCTCCCTCTCCCTCTCCCTCTCCCTCTCCCTCTCTCTCTCTCTCTCTCTCTCTCTCTCTCTCTCTCTCTCTCTCTCTCTCTCTCTGTGTGTGTGTGTGTGTGTCTTTGTCTTTTTGAAACAGGGCTTTGCTATGCAGTTCAGGCTGGCCTTAAGCTCACTTTTGTAGCCTTGGCTGGTTTTGAACTTGCACTGATCCTCCTGCCTCAGCCTCCCAAGTGCTGGAATTACAGACATGAGCCACCATGCCCAGGTCTGAGGTCTCTTTGAAAACATAACCTCCATTATGAAGCTCCCATGACAGCATAATGGAAACCACATCTACAATGATGAAATCCCTGTCTAGATTACAGGGATGCTGAAGTCACCATTCAGTATGATGATGTTACATTTTGAAATTATACTCTATGCTATCATAATGCTCAATTTGAAGTCAGCATGTCATCATAAATTTGATTAAGAGTTTACCATGATGTCATAACAGATGATATCACTGAGCCTTGTTCCATGTTGAACATCACCAGTCAGCAGGATGATGATGTCACCATGACATCAAAATCCCATACATCTGCCATGACATCATAATAAGAGCAAAATTGACCATGATGACACCACCAGTCCAGGGTCCAGGTCAAACATTAATACTCATGAGTTTGGTCACATTATTCACCCTTATAAGGTTTCCATGACATCATAATACCCATTCCAAAGTCACTATGTCACTGTAAACCCCATTATTAGATCACTATTGCATAAGGTCACCATTACTTCATAATCCCCAGTATCAAGTCTCTTTTATTAAAACAAAACTGCCATTATGAAATGCACATCACTGCAATATGGAAGCAACATCTAGTATGATGGAATTCCTAGCTGGATTACAGCTCTAATGTCACCGTTCAGCATGATTATTTCACATTTTCTAATTTTGAATTCTCCGTAACATCATAATCCTCAATTTGAGGTCATCATGACAGCATAATCCCTTTCATGTGTTCACTATGACATCATAATGCCTAATTTTGAGACCAGCATTTTAAAACCAGCATGTCTCCATTATGAGGTCAGAATGACATCACACTCCCTGTTATGTAGCGTCCACAACTTACTAATGGAAGCTGCATCCAATATCATGACTTCACCTCATTGGGATATAGGTCTGACATCACCAATCAATAGTTTGATCACATTGTTCCCCATTATGAGGCTACCATGGAATCCTAATGGAAGCACCTTCCACAATAGCGATACTAATAGCCAGACTTTCAGATGTGATAGCATTATTTGGAATCATGACCTTGGAGTTCCCTGCTGTGAGAAAATCCCCATTATGAAGTTTCCATGGCTTCAAAATGGAAGCAACATCCAACATAATAACATCAGAAGGCTCACTTCCAGTTCTGACATTACTATGCAACATGATAACTACCTACATTCCCATTATGATGTCACAGTAACATCATAATTGTAATTATTAATTCACCATGACTCTGTAGTCCCCATTACGATGTCACCTTGACAGCACAGTCCCCCTTTTGAGGTCAGCATAATATCATAATCCTTATTGTCACTATGATATCACAATCCCCATTATGAGATCAGTATGATACCATAATCTCCATTATGAGTTCACTATGACATTCTGATCCCAATTATGAAATCACTGACAACATAATCCCTACTATGAAGCTACCATAGCACTATAATGGAAGCAACATCCATTATGAGGACATCGCTGGTCTGGGTTCCAACTCTCACTGCTCCAGTCTGCACCTCAAACACATAGTACCCCATGAGGAGGTCACCATGACATTATAATCCTTAACTTGAACTCACATGACATCATAATCTCCCTTGTAAGGTTACCAGAATAACCTAATCCCCTTTATTTGGTCCTCATGACATCATAATCCTCATTATGAGGTTAGTGTGACATAATAATCTCAAATACGAGATTGTAATGACATCAGAGTCAAAATTATGACGTTAGTATGACATCATAACTCTACTAGGATGTATCTGTGACATCATAATCCCTACTATGAAGTCAACATGGCTCTATAATGGTAGCAACAGTCACTATGATGATAACACTGGGCTGCGTTCCAGCTCTGACAGCTCAAGTCACTCAGCGTAACACACAGTCCCCATTAGGATATCACCATGACACCATAATCCTACATTTGAGGTATATATGACATCATAACGGCAGCAACATTGAGCATCATGATATCACTGGGCCAGCTTCCTGCCGTGACATCAATACTCAGCAGTTTAGCCACATCATTCACCATTTGGAGGATTCCATGACATCATAATACCCATTCCAAAGCTACCATGCCATTATAATCACCATCTTATACAATGAGATTAGTATTCACCATAATGCCCTTTATGAGGTCAGCATGACATATCAGTCTGCATTATGAGGTCATCATGGCATTATAGTGCCCAAGATAAATCACTCTGGCATGATAATCCCCATTATGAAGTTTTTATGGCTCTATACTGAAAGTACCATCCACCATGATGACTTCACCAGGCTGGGTTCTAGCTCTGATAGCTCCACCAGCAGGTTGAACATATAGTCCCTATTAGAGAGTTACCATGACATCATAATCACAATTGTGATGTCACCATGACATCATAATCACAATTGTGATGTCGCCATGACATCATAATCACAATTGTGATGTCGCCATGACATCATAATCACAATTGTGATGTCACCATGACATCATAACGAGAGCAAAATCGACCATGATAACATCACCGATTCACGTTGCAAATGTGGCATCAATACTCAGCAATCTGACCACACTGTTTGCCATTTTGAGGATTCCATGATATCATAATACTCATTCTGAAGTCCCCATGCCACCACAATTCCTATCATAAGGTCATATTACATCCTAATCCCCATCATGAGGTTAGATTGACTTTACTTTTTAAGCACCATTCACCTTGATAATATCACCGGGCTGGGTTTCAGCTCTGATATCATCAGTCAGCAGAGTGACCATGTAATTCCCCAATATGAGGTAACCATGATTTCAAAATCCACACTATGAATTCCTTGTGTAAACATAATCCCCAGTATGAAGTCCCACTCACTGCATAATGGAAGCAACATCTATGATGATGAATTCCCTGGCTGGGTTACAGCTCTAATGTCACCATTCAGCATGATGATTTCAAACTTCCCCATTATAAAGCCTCTATGACATCATAATCCTCAATTTGATGTCATCAAGAAATCAGAAGTTGTGGCTCACACCTGTAATCCCAGCACCTGGGAGGCTGAGGCAGGAGGATTGGTGAGAGTTCGAGACCAGCCTGGGCTACAAAAGTGAGCTCAAGGCCAGCCTGAAATGCATAAGAGACCGCTTCAAAAAGACACACACACACACACACACACACACACACACACACACACACACACAAAGAAATCAGAAGTCATGAAGTCATCACTTCGGCATGATTTCATAATTCCCATTATGATGTTTGACATCACAATCCCGATTATGAAGTCATGACGACTTCATAATGAAACCACATCTAACATAATGACATCACCTGGTTGGCTTACAGCTTTGACATCACCAGTCAGAAGTTTGGTTACATCGTTCCCCATTTTGAGGTCACCATGACATCATAATTGAAGCATCTTCTACCATAGTGGTATTAACTGCATCACATCCAGCTATGATATCACTATTTTATATTATGACCTTGTAGTTCCCCCATTATGAGATTACCATGATATCATGCCCAGGAGGTCACTAATGACATAATGAAGTTATCCTGGCTTCATAATGGAAGCAACATCTACAATTATGACATCATCAGTCCGATTTCCAGGTCTGAAAGCACCAGTCAGAAGTTTGAACACATAGTCCCGCATGAGTAGGTCACAATGACATCATTATCCCCATTTTAAAGTAACTATGACATGATAATGTAAAAAAAAAAAAAATCAACCATGACATCACTGGGCCACATTCCAGCTCCAACATCAACACTCTTTAGTTTCACCACATCTTTCACTATTACTTTGATGTCCACAACATCATAATACTGATTCCAAAGTCACCATGCCGTCATAATCCATAATCCCCATTATGAGGTCATTATTACATCATAAACCCCATTAGGGCATCACAATTACTTCATATTTGAAGCGATGTTCACCCTGATAACATTACCAGGCTGCGTTACAGCTCTGACAATATCGTAAGCATACTGATCATATAATTTCCAATATGAAGTCACTGTGACATCACAATACCCATTTTGGGGTCATCATAACATCATGCTGGGAGCAAGATCAATCAGAATGACATGACTGGGCCGGGTTCCAGCTCTGACATCAATACTCAGTAGTTTGACCACATCATTCACCATTATGAAGTTTCCTTGACATCGTAATACCCATTCCAAAGTTACTATGCCATCATAATCCCCATTTTAATGTCACTACTACATCCTAATCCCCAAAATGAGGTCACCATGACATCATAATCCCCAACTTCAGGTTACTCTGACATCATAATAAAAGCAACATCCACCGCAATGACCCCACTGGGCAGGTTTCTAGCTCTGGCATCACTTTCAGCAGTATGACTTCATAGTTACTCATTAAGGGTCACTATGACATCATAATCCCCATTATGAGTTCACCATAGCATCGTCATTGGAGCAACATCCACCATGATGACCCCACTGGGCTGGTTTCTAGTTGACATCACTTTCAGCAGTATGACCTCATAGTTAAGTGTTCATTCACTATGACATCACAATTCCCATCATGAAGTCAGCATTACAGCATAAGGGAAACACCATCCACCATGATGGCATCACACTCTGGATGTGACATCACCATTTGACATTATGACCTACTGTTTGGATATCATCAGGCCAGGTTCCTGCTGTGATACCACCAGTCAGCAGTATAACCTCATATTTCCCCATTATGTGGTTACCATGACTTCCTACTCCCCATTATGAAGTCTCCATATCGTAATCCCCGTTTGAGTTCACCATGACATCATAATGGAAACACCAACTCTGACATCACCATTTGATATTATGACCTCACTGATTCCCCATTATGAGGTCTCCCTGACATCATAATTGAAACATCACCCACCATTATGACACGACCCCCTAGTTTCTAGCTAGTGCATCACCATTCTACATTATGACCTTAGCATTCCCCATTATGAGGTCACCATGCCATCATAATGCTCATTATGAGGTCACTGTGTGACTTCATAGTGACAACATGCCATCCCCCAAGGGCAATGAATTCCTCATAGGAAAACTCCTGTCATTTTTCTTTTTCATATATCTGCACAAGATCAAAGTGATACAGCATCTTCCAATCCTTGGCTGAGTCAAAGAAATGCATTTAAACTTTGAAATGTGCCCATATAGCCAGGAGGCTGGCCCAGCAGTACCTGGGACACACACCTGAAAACCAAAGGGCCAGGAAAGTCACGCAAAGTTGAAAGAATTCTTCAGTTTACGGATAACTCCATTCCTAGCCAAAGTCTTTTACTTTTAGTTATTTTTATTTATTTACTTTTAATAGCTTTTTTTTTTTTTTTTAAGCTTGATCAGACTGACTAAACTGTGGGGGTGTGGATTGAACCACTATTCCCTGTGCCTGATTGGGATTGCTCGAGCAGGTACTTAAATCACTGAGCCAACCTGAAAGCTCCCCTAAAAGTTGAGATGGCCTTTTTTTTTTTTTTTGGTCCATCTGATGATGCCTTCAAAGCACTGCGGGGGAGACTTCTAGAGCTGGGGATCGAACCCACATCCCCTTGTGCCTGACTGCATTTGCCTGAGCAGATGCTTAAACAACTGTGCCAGCCTGCAAGCCCCTTCCTAGATGAAGTCTTTTTGCTAATGTGGTCATTACCTTTGAACCGACTGTACAACCCACAGGGGCTTTGAGCTCTTGGTGATCCTCCTGAGTGCTGGGATGACAGGTGTCCACCCGCTAACCAAGCTGAACTTGACATTTTAGCAGACCAACCCTACAAATCCCATTCTCTATGTGGTCCAGGCTGGCCTTAGGCCTCCCAATCCTGTTCCCCAGCGGAAGTGCGTTCTGGCCTTGCTTACCTTGCCATAGACAAGCCAGCAAGCACCAGGACAGGGAAAAATCTATCCAGTCACATCTGAAGTCTCCCCAGGGATTCGGGTTTCACTCGATCCTCCAGTTCCACTCACTCCCTAAAGTGGCTTTCGGCTTTTCCTGCACAGGAATCAATCACTCATGATCAATGGACAATATGCACAGGTGGACACAAAGAGCTGTATTAAGACAGACAGACGGACGGATGGACGGACGGACAGACGGACAGACAGGCTCAGACATTGGAGCCATAAGCTTCCTCTCCTGAGGTAAAAGGTCCACATAAGGCCACAGCTCACCTGCATCGTGGCTGTGGCCACCAGATCCACAGCACAGCCACGCCATGCCCATGTTCTAGACGCTCCGCTGCCGGCTGACCTCCCACTCAAGGGTCTGTCCACAGGCGTGCTGTTGCTTCTAAAGTAGACTCCGGGGGCTCAGAACTTCATCCCAAGTTCACCATCTGGGAACATGTGTGGTCAACATGGAGATTCAGGGTACAAACAAATGCATTAACACCTGGCATTGGGAACACAGGAGATCAGCACAGAGCAAGTGTGTAGAAATGTTTGTGCTGTGCGTGACTCTAGTGTCCAGGCCATCCTGTTCCATGCAGAACTCCAGCTCTTCTAATGACTCAGGGCTAAGCCCTTGAACACAAGCTCTCAGCAAACCAACCTGTTAACGTGCGAAAATGTGTTTGCTCTGCCTTTTAAAAAATGAAGTGAACCGAGCAAAAGGAGGTACACTGAAACACAAGCTCCCTTCAGGTAGTGAATGACCTAGGATAACCAGGAGCTGTGGTGCATGTCTGTGTGGATTCCACTTCACATGACTGCCTGCCGCCACCCTGGGTCATAACCATCACAACCGCAGCAGAGCAACCCTACTCTAGTAACACAAGAAAATAAAGCCACCAAAATGAGCTTTCTACCTGGACCCTGGCCACAGGAATGTGCCCGGTTCTTTGATGTTAGCTTGAGATAAAGCAGGTACCTTTGGCTAAGATGAAGTCCCTGTGTTCTAGATTTTTCATGATCCCCATTTTCGATCCTAGTGGCAGAGACCCAACTGTCCCCGTCATTGTGCTGGGCCATACATCCTGGGTAAGTCTCTGTGCAACCCTCGCTTTGTCTGCTTCTTTCTCTTGGACTGCTAAACTAGGGAGGCAATCCTCGTGTAGGACCGCCAGTCCACGACACCTCCTGCTCTCTCCCACTTCACAAAGCAATCCTGCGTCACTCAGGTTGGCTCTGAGACAATGCTGAGTTCTGGGTTCTTATGCCAGCGTTGATATGGGCTCAAGAATTACAGAGGAAGATGAACAAAACAAAACAAAACACAGGCACTAAGTTCTCTAATATCAAAGTAGAGTAATTTATTCAAGACACTGAATATGATCTGTTGATTCTCTCTGGAAACAAATGAGCTACGACACACAGGGTGATTTTTTTTTTTTTTTCCTTCTCTCCAACAGCGTGAGGGATGAGTGGGGGTGGGGATACAGAACAAACTGGGGGCAGGGATGCTGTTGAACAGAATCTGGGAAAGGCTGATAGAGAACCACCTCTGGCTGTATGTCTGACACAGACAATAAAAACTGCAGAAGCCAGAATTCAAAACTTCAGTGAGCAGTAGAAGACACTTCCGTATTTGACAAGAAACACAATGGAAAGTAAAAGAAAGGTGGAACAAGAGGTTAAAAAAGAAAGACAAAAGAACGGAGCAGATCCTTATATTGGACGAAGTGCATTGGACTCGGTTGTGTGACGTACGCTTGAGAAAGACGGAACGGTCCAGTCCTACGGAGGGCGTTGGTGTTGTGCACCGTCCGAGAGGCGAACCCCACATGGAGCCCCTGTGGTCTTCCCGGTGCCCTGCAGGGCAGCCCCCCTTTCCCACACACGTAATGGACAGGGCTCATGGTCATTTGTGTCTGCTTGTGAGGGTACATTTGGTCACTCAGACTGAAGGATTCCTCACGATGACATAAGAGCTGTAGACCATGTTAGGCAGCGCGATGCCTGGGCACTTGACTTCAAAGCTGAGCCCATGGGCTCCAGCGGCCAGGGGATGCCTCTGACCCATGCTCTGCTACACGGATGGATAGGCGGGGACACAATGGCCCTCTCTCCAAGAACAGCCTGCTTGTCAGGGCTCACCATGCTGGGGTGCCACCCAAGTGTGATGAGGCGGTGGTCCCACTCACCTCAGGCGGGAGACCCAGCCCTGGAATCTGGGCCAAGATTGTCTAGAGTCCCTTATCTGACGTCCCTGTCACCACCCACAACAGATCCACACAAGCCATATCCAGAGCACAGCCTGCCCGCTGCCAGCTGCAGCTCCGTGGAGATGAACATGTATTTCTCTGGGAAGCTCTAAAGGTTGTGTCTATCTGTCATCCCAAAGGCCTGCATCCAAACTGATACACCCTAAAAGTGGGGACACCTGCAGTGTTGGAAATGGGGGCCCAGGAACTCACAGAACTTGGGCTTTCCCTGTTGAGTGTTTAGGTAACAGGGCCCACATTCAACACTCCATTAGAAAACAAGGCCCTTTAGGCTCTGTTTTCCCTCAGGTTACTTCGTAAGGTCTAGCACTCGCTAGCTTGCCTGGCTGGTCCCTGTCACCCATTTCCTGTTCTGTGGGCGGACCCCACTCTCTGAATAGCACCCCGCTTCAGTGGAGTGCAGCGCACCTCTCCCACCACAAACAGGGCCCTTCCTCGGCTCTCAGGAAGAGGCCTGGCTTACAGTCTGCCCCTGTTGCTCGGACAGGGACACACTGTAATGACAAGCATACAAAGGTCACCCAGATCCAGCAGAAAGCAAACAGTCCCAGGGACACAAAACTGTGTTTCACTTTTAAAAAAATAGTAAAGATTTGTCATTAAAACAAACAAACAAATAAAAAAATTCTCTCCTCATCTCCAGTGAGAGAAAGAAACAATAATGCCGGTGGATGGGATGGGTGACGTTGCACTTATAAAATAATTCATCTTCAGGGCTGAACGTCTTCCTCCAGTGTTCATGCTTTGTCACTAGACGAAATGACCCTCCAGAGCCTCTCAGGTGAGTCTCACGGTGGTGCAGTGGGCACGTTCTTGGTGGCAGGCCTGTAGGCGGCCTCTTCCCTTTGCTGCTGGCTACCCTCCACACCAATGGAGGAGAAAGCCAAGCTACCTCCGACTCTGCCTGTATCTTCTTAAATGTCTGTGTTTTTAAAATATGAATCACACAAAGCTCTCTATGTCTGATGGCCATTTCGGGATTTTAAAATTGCTTTAACATAAAAATATTTTTTTTCTTTTTCCAAAAATATTCCAGGCTTTCTCTTATAAGACATTTTTTTTTTTTCCTCCTGTAAAAATTCCCCCTCCCCGCTTTCTTATGTAAAGCACTTATTCTGTGCTGAAAGTGCCCTTTGTGACCTCAGATGTGAAGAACTGTGACAAAGGGACAGGTGTGTGAGGGGAGGGGTGCAGGGGAGAGGGAGGGTGAAAGCTGTCTATCCATGGTTCAGTACCCATGTCCATGAGGCCGCGTCCCCCACGGGTGTCACGAAGGGCAAGACCACACCAGACAAAAGAAAACCTCACAGAGCGGGACAGTGATGGGGTTGGGGGAAACGAAACGACAAACCCCAAACGGATTCCATTTCCAACCAAAGCCTGCAGATGACAGGGATACAGCAAATAGGAAAACCACTGAACAAAGAAGCCTCTAGAAAATACAAAGTGTTGGGATTACAAAGTTGCACGTCTCAGGGGTACAAACCAGTCTTTGAGCACACCTTTTGGGAGACCAACTGTGGAGTCCAAACTGATGGAGGCTGGGGGTATCCAAGAGGGAGGGGTTCCTTTCTCTTTTGGTTGATCACAGTATTTCACTTGTTTTCTGTTTTGTTTTGTTTTGTTTTGTTTTTTTGGCACAGCTTTACGCACGCTCCACCAGTAGAGCTGGCCGTGGGTGGAAACCAAGCCACGGGTGCCTTCACTCTTCCCCAGCAGGACGTCCAACGTGGAGACCCTTCTCACCCCTCGGTATGACTGTGTATTGGATTTGCTTGGTTTTTAAACTTCTGGATGAAGATTAAAAAAATTCAGACTCCTGTGCCCAGGGAGTCCCAAGTCACGTTGATGCAGTTCTGGACCGGACAGTTTGGAGCACGCTGCAACGCCACGTGTCCACAGCTGGGCCATGAGAATGCTTTCTTTTCTCTATAGTATTTTGTGTTTACTTTCGTAGATCCAAAACACATACCTGGAAGGAAAGATGGAGCAGCTGTTACTTGGAGGAGCACCGTAGCATGCCTTCAGAACACACGACAGTGTAACTACGGCCCTGGGACCACACCTGGGACAGTCACAGATGTACTGCTACAGTTTTACAAGGACGGCCCTGGGACCACAGCTGGGATAGCTACAGATGAATTTACAGATAAAGTTTATTGGGACAGTCATGAGGGCCAGAGAATCTCTAATAACAACAGGCCAGTTTATGAACATCTGACCCAACACATTCAAGCACACAGCATCGAGTGGTAAAGTTGGGTCAAGAAAAGTTACTGAACCTCCTAGGTGTCCCACTGGACACAGTAGGGCCCATCAGGAGGAGATAAAGTGCCTCCAAGTTTCTCTAATGTGCCCCGGGGCAGGGCCTTCTAGAAAGGACAAAGAGAGGGCTATTCCTGAAGTGGTGCCTTCCAAACACAGGCTCCTGCCCCACCCTCTGAGCTGGCTGGGCACCTGCTGTGTCTGATGCCACTCAGGCACCAGCTGCTTGCATCTGTCTGCCTCCTGCTCCTGTCCCTGTCTGTCAAGGGTGTCACTTACAGAGCCATCAGATGCGCTGGCACCCACTTTATCACCCCGAACATTCCAGCACACCTCAAATATGCCACCTGTGCTTCTGTAGCTGTGGACCAGACTTGTGCTCTGCAAAGCAATGAGAAGCCATTTTCACTTGTGGTGCTGGGAGATCCTAAGAGCTGGGGTGTGGACTGGGCTGCCCCCTCCACACCCTGTGTTTGACCAGGAAAACGTCTAAACACGGAGAAACTGGAAGGACGATTTCCAGTACAGTGGAGGCCTGTGGCTCCCCAGTGTCAACCTTGTACCATGGCTCAGCCTGGGCCCCTGCTGTTGGCAGTCAAGGTCTGATAGCACCAAGTTGCCTTGGACAGATGTGCCATGAGACCCATTCTTGGCTGGTGGGGAGCTCTGGCTCAGGGTGCCCCTCCGGCTTTTTCTCTTGCAGTGCTGAATGTCAAACCCAGGGTGTTGTACATGCAAGCAAGTAAGCAAGTATTCCTTCTTGGTTTTGCCAACACTTTCTTAGACATACATGGCCATCTGAGACTCTTCTGTCACCAGAGGCCCAGAATGGCTGCCTCCTATCCTGCTTCTCTGTGCCTGGAGAAAGGACAGACTGGCACTGACATGCCCCGAGTTATGCAGGCTTGGGAGTCTGGCATTCCTGTACATTCCTTCCTGCCCAGACTGGCTCCACAGTGGTGCCAACCGAGTTGCTGAGTCAGCTAAGCATGGAGAAGTTGGAAGGATTTTTCCCCTAGAAGGCTTCCATGAAGGGACACGCTACCTGCCTCCAGCAGGAGTACCTCCCAAGAGAACAAAACAAAGCAACCCCTTCCCTGGGCACAAGGCAGGTTCCTTGGCAGGGACTCCAAGAAAGCCAGGAGAAGGCAGTGACTCTCCCCAGCTGCACACGGTGCTCAGCCCAGTCCCGAGCCTGAGACCTCATGGGCCACAACCCACATGGCACTCACAGGCATGCTTTCCTGAAGAATTCAGCTCCAGTGCTGGGGAGGTTACCTGCGTGTTCCAGATGTGCACACACTTGTCAAAAGAACCACTGGCCAGATACTTCCCATCGGGGCTGAAGGCCACGCTATAGACGGGCTCCTGGTGCTTGGTGAGTGTGTGGATACAGACGCCCCGCTCCACATCCCACAGCCAAACCATGGAATCAAATGAAGCGCTGAGAAGGGAGCAGACAAAGCATTTCTAAGCGTTTCTGCAGCACAGGCCAGCCCTTGCAGGAGCTTTCTGTTTTAATTTTCATTGCAAGTCACAATAAACTAGTGAACATTTTTTTTTCCTTGAAACATAAACCTTTCTAACGCCGTGACCCCGCAATACAGTTCCTCATGTTGCGGTGACCCCAAACCAGAAAATAAGTTTGGTGGCTACTTCAAAACTGTAATTTTGCTACAGTTATGATTCAGAATGGCTTTAGGCAACCCCTGTGTTTTGGTCATTTGACCCCCACTGGGGTCGTGACCCACAGGTTGAGAACGGCTGACATAAACTCATATGCATGGAAAACAAAGGCTATATAGTCATATACCTTCCCACCCCCCAAAAAAATTTTATTAGGGAAATACATTGTTGTCCATATTCATCTTCTTTTTTTTTTTTTTTTTTACTTTCTATCATTATGAATGGTAACTCCTTCTGTAGAACACTTATGTTTTCTAATATACTCCTGCAATTTTAAACCTAACCCTCTCTTAGTAGCTAAATGAATGTGTCTAGTTACAATCAGAAGCAAACTCCCAGCAACTGTGGGTACATACGTAACAGAAATTTTAAGCCCAGAAGAATAGATACTCAGTCACATCTGTGTACAAGATAACACTGACAAGTACTGCCAATGTTAGTCGTTGTTCAATTTGGAAGGACAGAATTATGTATGCATCACCAAGTTGTTATCTTTGACACTAGAGGTCTCTTTTATTTCTTTTTGTGTGGGGTCTCACTATGTAGCTCAGACTCGTAGTGATCCTCCCGTTTTATGCCTCTGTAATGCTCGGATTATAGGCATGCGCCTTCACATGCAGACTCTATTTCAGCCTCAGTGTACCGGGGGGCAGTGCCAACACAGCATGCATCAAACCCTGGCCCTTGTGTTTACCTAGGCAAGTGCTTAGTCCACTGAGCTATCTCACTAGACCTTGGAGGTCTTTTTTACACTTGTGACAGAAGGATAATTTATATTCCTAATGAGTGCCAAGTGACATAAAAGTATCTTCTGAAGTCTCTAGTGTGTGAGACTACCGTATCAATTAAAGTGGATTTTATGACAGTTTTTTAAAGTAGGAGAATTTGGGGGCTGGTGAGATGGCTCAGCGGTCTGAAGTGCCTGCCTACTCAGGAAAGTTTAGGCAACCACAGGGACCGCAGTTTGATCATTGGCACCACATGCTGTACCAGCCCAACCCCAGGGCAAGTTGAGCTGGCCATAACACAAACAAACAAACAAACAAATAAATACATTTTCAAGAAATATAATTAAATTTAAAAAAAATTATGGGACGGTGAGATGGCTCAGCAGTCTAAAGTGCCTGCCTGCTTAGGAAAGTTTAGGCAACCACAGGGACCACGATTCCATCACTGGCACCACATGCTGCGCCACCCCCACCCCCCAGTCAGGCTGAGCTGGCCATAACACAAATAAATAAAGTTTAAAAGAAAAATTGCAGAAAAAAAAAAAAAGAAAAAGAAACAGGAGAATTTGGGCCTTTGGATTATCCTGGCTGAGCCACTAGGCAGATGCCTGAATTCCTTCCCACTGCTTCCACAACAATCATCCTTACTGCTCTCCGCCCATGGGTCACCTCTCTCACAATCCCCTTCTCTGGAAGACCCAGAATAGTCCTGCCCCCGACACTTCCTGCTAACCAAGTATCCCTCCTATGTCTTGGCTTCTTCGGGTTAGACAAGCATCTACGCTCCTTACAGCCAAGCCCCAATGACAGACAGCATGGTTTCCAGACCATCCTGTTTCATGGTTTCGGTCTCAGAATCTTCTCATTAAAGTACCAAAGGGAGAGTTGGGGTGCAGCTTCCCCATTGGGCTCTTGCTTAGCCTGCGTTCCCGCCCCAGCACTGTAACAGAGAGTAAAACAAAACCAAGTGGGGAATGCTACATTCCTGGGGTCCTGGTCAGCACCAGGATGCAATGATCTTGTCACCCAAGCAAAGGGGATGTGGCCTGGGGTGGTCACCTCTGTCCTTGACGACCACTCTTCCCCACTGCTCGGGTGACTGACTGGCTGGCTGCTCACTCCTTCGATGGTGTTTTGCTGAGTTCACTGTACAGAAGATCGGGCAGATCCAGTTGGAGTTGGGGGATCCTTAGCACCATTGCCAACAGCTGTGGGTCGAGCTCCGCAAACCAAGCCCAAGGCCCCAGCTAACCTCATCCTGTTTCGTGGTCTTAACAAAGTTACAGTAAAGGGTCTGAAGCCAGGAGCCAGGCCACAGCTCTCCCACTGACCTCCCGGTTAACATGATCCTCACCTCAAATAGAGCTAGATGTCCCCTCCTCCTGGCCTATTCCACATCTGTAGATCCAGCTGGCTACAGATCATAAAAACCCCAGTGGGCTGGCGTGCTTGCATAGCACGCAGGCAGGCAGGCAGGCAGGCAGGCAGGCAGGCAGGCACGCAGGCACGCACGCACGCACGCGTGAGGCCCTGAGTTTCATCCCCAGCACCACAGGGCAAGCAAGCGAGTACATCCACAAGCAAACAAAACCACCACCAGAAAGAAACCTCGATAGGAAGTGTGTCTATACTGAACACACAGAGACCTGATGTCCCAAACCCATATGACACCACAGGTGCATGTTGGCACTGGGTAGCGGTGGCAGGCACCTTGAGACGACTTTAAGTATCAAGCACACAGGTTCTGTGCACATTGTGGGCCACTCAATACCCAGGCTCAGCTCCCTGTGTTGTTCTAATGGTGGCTGGAATCGATCCTATGATGACCCAGGCAGGGATGAGGCCGTTTCTGTGCAGCTGGCCCTCTCTGGCAATGCACCTCTCTGTGTAGGGTGGAAGGATTGTGACCCTCTGCCAACACCTGCTGGGAACCTGTCTACTCTTAGCATAGGATCTGCTTTCCTGGCCAGGCTGCTGACCCAAGGGCAGGCAGCTGAGCTGAGAAACAAGACTCTGGGGCCCTGCCCTTCCCTTATCTTGCTAGCATGATGTTGGCATTTGGGTTGCTGGTGACGGGCCCAGTGGGACTCCATTTGATGGTATATATCTCCTTGCTGTGGGCTTTGATGGTATATATCTCCTTGCTGTGGGCTTGGAGATCGTGCATGCACATGTCTTGCTTCATACTCCAGATCTAGAGAAAACATTGGGGGTGAAAGAGGTAACACCGTCTCTACGCCCAACAGCTTGCATGAAGGTGCCAGCCGGCAAATCAGCTGCTGGCTGCCCAGGAAGGGGCTTACCTTTAATGTCATGTCATCAGAGCAGAACGCTAGCAACATTCCAGAAGGATCCCATTTGATGGCGTTGACCTCATTCTGCAAGGGAGCAGAAAGGGCTTTAAGAGACCCAAACGCTGTGAGTCGCTGTGGTGCCCACTGTCCACCAGGGGGCCTTGGAGCTCCACGATTCACCCGGATATCCGGGAATCCTTCCCACAAGCCTGTGTTTTTTTCTTTTTTCTCACTTTGCCTTCTTTTTGCTTATAAAAAGGTATAGCATCTACTACATATAACCAGTCATGCACAGCCACATTTAGTTAAGGAAAAAGTCTATGAGGAAACAAGCTCCATGAAGAATTCCCATAACTAAGAGCAGGAAATCCAGTTTGGGACCATGACGCTTCTGTGCATCTTAGCACGACTGCCGCCGCTGCGCTGTCTAAATGGCTGTCAGCCCATGGAGTGAACGGGAGCACAGAAATGGCAGACAGGGTGAGGATTCAGGCAAAGTAAGGAGACTGGCCCACCGCCGGGGAAGTGGAGGCAGGAAACCCTCAGCTAGGGAGGCCTGCTCTCCCAGGCTCTGGGGGAAGGTCCCACAGGGCCGCGGGTTGGAGAGAGGGGGCCGAGGGTTGGAGAGAGGGGGCCGAGTATATACAGGAGCCGCTGCAGCCTGGGTTCCTGGAGTGTGGACAGTGTGAGGTGACTCAAAAGGGTATGTGTATGTGAGCGTGTAGGTGTGAGCGTGTGCGTGTGTGCGTGTGCCCAGCGAGGGACTTCCTAGAGAGGTGACCAACACTGCTAGGACAGCACACCTACATCACACCTGCTGTCTGGGCTTAAGACATGGCACACACAGAAATTGCTTTCTGAATAATGCTACGTTCCCAAGAGCTCTGGTGCGATACAAATGAGATGGTCATGCTCCTTTCTAGGGACACTAAGGTTAGAGTGGTGTGGAGTGACAAGGCCACATCTGTGCTCCACATGGCACAGCTGGCTGTGAAACGCGAAGAGGCACCCGAAAAGCCATGGGGACCACAGCGCCAGAAGACGGGGGGGCTATGGGACCTGTGGCAGTTATTCTGCTAGCATGACTGTGGTGGAGTGCCAAGTGGTGGCCCAACCTGGTATATCCAGCTGAACGGAGCTAGTGTGGGGCTGGGGGTGGGGGGCCCACCTGAGGGATGCTATCTGCAGCATAAGAGTCAGAATTGGAGAGGCCATCAGGAAAGCTGGAGAAACGGCTGGAGGTACTGGGAGCTGCTGGTTCTCTTGGGCTGCTCTGCTTCTGCTGCAGGACCTGGTCGTGCAGGCTTTCCTGATGAACTTGGCCGTTCTTGTCACTGGAGGAGCTCAGGACCTCATGGCCACTGAGAATGGCTGTCGTCCATTTGGGGGAAGCCTGGTCCTCACCCTGAGCATCGCTTCCAGGCTCCAGAGGGGAAGACCGTGCACTGCCCCGCCTCATGGAGAAACTTGTCCCGCTGGCTTTCCTGATGGGAGCTCAGCTTTCCTCCTCACTGGAAGAGCTCAGGAGCTCACTGTCACTGAGGAGTTCTGGTTCTTACTTTGGGTGCTGCTTCCTGGCTGCAGTACACATCCCTCAGCCCAGTAGCACAGATCCTACAGCCTGCTGGCACAGACTTTCTAGCTTCCCCCACTGACCTTTGGGACTTCCCAGTGCAGATCCATGAGGCGGGCCTGCATGAGACATTGTAGTGGGCTCTAAGGCTCCAGCTGGACTCATGGGAGAGATGGTTGTGGGCTCTAGGTCTTCAGCTGGACTCATGCAAGGTATTAGGATGCAGGCTTTTAGCTGGCTACTTTGGCCTTCTTACACTCTGTGGACGGATCTCCGGTACCCTTCGTATCTGACTCTTCGTTATAAAATAAGTGCGCTGTATTGTGTTGTTTCCCTTGCAAAAGCCCAAACCATGACAACAATAGTGACTTTTTTTCACTCTATGCCTCCTCGGCCCTATGGCCACAGCCGCAGGCACTGTCAGCCACCCCGAGGCCACAAGTGAGGCACAGCCAATAGGAAGCAGCAGCAGTGGGAGCAACTTTGCAAGATCTCTGCATGAGGGCCTTGGCAGATACGGGGAGGTTCTGGTGTGAGAGCGAGGCTGCAGCTGAAGGCGGGGCGCATTTCACACAGGGCTGGGAAGGCGTGAGGTGCTCAGGGGGTCTTTGTGGATCCTGAGGATGGACCTGCCAGCTACTGCTACTATTGCTCCGCGGGGGCACTTTTGTGATTTTTGTCTTTAGCTCCAGCTAGGGCTACCCGTGTTGTTCTCCCTTGTATTTGTCCTTCTGGGAGCTTGCTGTGTCTTGAGTTGAGTGTTCATGCTTTCCACAGCAGGAAAACTTGCGTGTGGCTCCACTCCATTACCCGCTTCCTTTCTGTGCTTTCCAGACATGCACTATGTGACACTGTCCCATCGGCTGTGAAGCCGCTGCTCACTGTTGCAATCGTTAGTGTTCTCTGAATAGGCCCGTCCCTGAGATCTTTTTTTTTTTCTCTCGTTTTGTCTTTTTGAGATAGGGCTCACAAGGCAGTTCAAGCTGAGCTCACTTGGTAGCCCAGGGTGGTCATGAGCTCACAACAATCCTCCCGGGATCACAGGTGTGCCACTGTGATCTTTCTGTAGGTGCAGTGAGTTGACCTTCTATGATCTCCAACCTTGGTTAAACCCTCCCACTAAGATTTTCACCCCAGACCTTATCCATCTAGTTCTCAAGTCTGTTTCCATTCTATAAAAACACTGATTTTCATTTCTCTGGACATGTTCCATCTATTCGTTTATTATGAGCACCTTTTCCTTCACACCTTCACACACTCTCATAGCTGCCTTGAAGTGTGCGTTGGGTCAGGCCAGCATCTGTTTTGCTCACTTGCTACACCCATAGTGCGGCTGACCAAATGATTTGCAGGAGCCTAAACGGCCCAGCAGGCAAGGGCTAAATAATAGCTGTCATTGCCATGTCTGCCGTTGCCCCATCTTAGCTATCAAAGAAACTACATCACATACACGCGCACGCACACACACGCGCACGCACACACACCTATGCTTGCGTCTAGTGGAGGTCAGATCACCCACTTACCGTGTGTTCCTGGAAGGTCTTGACTGGGCGGTCACAGCCGAGTCTGCACACATGGATACGCATGTCTGTGCTACAGGAGGCAAAAGTAGTATTGTTCTGCCAGTCCACGTCGAGAGCCGGTGCTGCGGGCAGGGCAGAGGGAGGACACCTGTAGTCTCTCACTGTGCACTGCTCGTGGGACTCGGAAACACTAATGCATAACCAAGAAGCCTCCTCTGGTAGCAATGCAATCAGGAGCACCCCCAACAGAGCGAACACAGGTTCTTCCCTCCAGAGACCTGAGAGGCTCACCCTAATCTGCTGCCTCTGGGGAGAGACCTGGGGCCACCTCTTGAGTCCCAAAATGTGCTGTACTTCTGGCTCCCCAATCTGGGCCAGAAAGAGGAGACAAGCACAGGACAGTGCACTTGTGCTGCTGGGTTCACTGGGTTTATTTTTAGGAGAGGGAGAAGCCTGCACAGTCTACATGCAAGATACTTCGATGAAACAAATCTGCCATGCACTCATGCAGCCCATGGCTTGGTGGGGAACTGGTCTCCCAAGAGGTCCCTGGAACACAGTGGTTGTTGGTTAGTGGTACAAGTGCAGCACAGGCCTGGGAAGGGGCATCCTCTTCTTCCCCAGCTCCTTAGGTTTTCTTGTGCCCACCACCAACCACGGCTCCATGCTATGCTACGTCTTAAACCCCTGCCTTCTCTGGACACTTGACCACTTCCTATTTCCGGTGTGCTTCTTTAGTGAGGGCAAGACAATGCCCAACGGGGCCACCAAACCTCCTTGGTATTTGCATACTGTCCTGCTCACAGTTCTCATCCTTGACCTCTGGCCTCTTTTTTGGAGAGTTACCACCACCCCAACCCACCATGACAGGCCAGGGAGCCATTGACTTGGCTCGTGTCAGCCCCAGGGGCCTTTGACGTCACCCCTCCCTTCCTTTCTGCCCAACACTCTGGCAGCTAATTAGCCACTTCCAAGGTCAACCTGCGGGTAAACCACAGCAGCAGCAGCAGCAGCAGCAGCAGCAAACTCACCCCAATGAAAAGGAAACTGCTGCTTGGCTTCGCCTGTGTGGGCGTCCCAAATTATCGTGGTTTGTTTAGCAAATAAAGGGAAAAGTTAGTAAGCTCTTCTCACCAACAATCTCGCAGAAAATAGATCATGGAAGAAAATATAAAACAAAAAAATAACATCAGCCTGTTTTCCTTCCAAATCATCATGGTCCAACAGAGGCAGGTGGGAGTCATGGGGCTTTTCATATAAACATCAAAACAAATAAACAAACAAGCAACTAGTGAAGTTCACTTGAAGAATTTAGTTTGTCCCAATACAGGCAACATATTATTGCTCCCACATGTAGTTGGTATAAAAACATCAATTAGGGCAGAGGAGATAGCTCAGAGGTCTAAGTGCCTGCCTGGCAAGTGCAAAGACCTGGGTTCGACCCCTTGGTACTGCATGCTGAGCCAGCCCTACACTGTGCGAGCCGCTGCAACTGGGTGTGGTGGTGCAAGTTTCACTACTGGGGAGGCTGAGACAGGAGGATCACTACAAGTCTGAGCTACATAGCAAGACCCCGCACCAAACAAACAAACAAACAAAGAAACAAAGAAACAAACAAGAAAAATATAAATGAGATGTATGCCATTCCTTGTAGTTTAGCCCAGGGGTCTGAGTGCTATATGTATTTTACGTTAATGAGAGCCACACTGATTTTGTCCAGCTACCTGTGCTGGCTGTGTGGGACAGAACAGGCTTAAGTGACACTTGGCAAAGCTACCAAAATGGGTGGGGGGAGGGGTCTGCCTTCCCACAAACTTAAGAAACCGTGGGACACGTGGCACATACGGCGCAGCAGGCTGTCATTTCTGGAAGCTCTAAAAGGTTCGCTATGGCTGACCTGCTGAAGGATTTGGCACCCTCTGTTAAGGGTGGACGAGTAAACACTGCAGGTTTTGAGGCTCATGCGGTCTCTCACAACTGCTCAAGCCTGCCATTCCAATGTGAAAGCAGTCATGGACCATTCTCAACAAGTGGATATGGCTGTGTTTCAATAAAACTTTATTTAAATTAGAGACCAAGGGCCAGAGATTGTGGTCTGTGTAGGCTAACTACAACTATATCATATTCACATGTTATGCTGGTGATGATGTTTAAATATAATGATGATCCTGGAAGATGATGATGTTAAAGGGCCAGGTAGTTGCTTATATTAAGTTTTACAACTAGAATGAGCAGAATGCTAGTAAGAATTTTAAATTATGGAGAATTCTTTATATAGGGATCAGGCATATAGCTTAGTGGCACAGTGCTTCTTGCCAGGCAAGTACAAGGTCCTAAATTTGATTTCTGGTACACACACACACACACACACACACACACACACGCACACACACACACACACACAGGAATTCTTATAGAAGGTCCAGCTTGGTGGGATCCCCAGGCAATTAATGTGCAGTATTCAGTTACAGATAACACTTCCTCTCCACAGCCATATTTATTGGATTGTATAAAAACTATGCCCACAAAAGTTCACATGTTCAGACGTGGGGCTTTCGGAAGAGTGCTTGAACAACAGGGTGCTAACCTTACCTGACCATCAATACACTAAAGAGTTACGGTGAATGGTTAGTTGCTGTAGCCTACCAGGCAGAGGAAGGCGGTCCCTAGCGGAACACACAGGAAGGTCCCGGCCCCTCCTTTCTGCCCCTCCTCTCTGCTCTCTGCTTCCTACAAACCATGGAGTGACACTTCTTCTGCACCATGCTGCCCATCTGCCATGCTGTGTCTCGTCTCTGTCTAGCCAACCAGGGACTGAACCTGCTGAAATCCTGAGCCACACTAAACCTCTCCTTTTCACTGTTCGTGGTCACAGCTCTGAAAAGCTAACACACAGCATTTACAATTCCTCCTGGGCCCCTGAGATGACCCCATTATAATGACTGCTAGGCACGAGGGTCATGACTGCAAGTGGTCTGTCACCTGATAACTGAGGAAACTATCTGAAAGGATGAGATGGCGAGGTACACCACACTGGGGTCTATCACCCTGCTTCTGTTCTTGAGATGCACGTGGATGGAAGGCCACTGGGTTTACCTGGAAGTACTGCCCAGGGACTCAGCAAGGATTCTAAAAGGAATCCAGGAGTGGCCAGGAGTCTGCCCAGGGAGCTGAGTCTCAGAGAAGGCTGCTATCTACAAAGAGATGCAGCCGTTTGCAAAGGAACCAGAGAAGGATAGAGAGGAAAGCAGAAGGTAGGTGATGGAACAGAGTGTGTTACTTCAGTGATCGTAGCAGTGAGAGGTAGCCGGGTATGCCCAGCCCAGCTTCACCTTGCAGGCACAGGCACGAAGGTGAGCAGTGTGCAGACTGTCTGCTTTTCATCCCCTTAACAGGAGGGGGACACTGTGGAAAAAACCTATGGAGCAACACTGCATTATGACATGCTATGCTAAAGAGAAGCACAAGACCTCAAACACAAACAAGGACTTTGGGTTTCTTCAGGGGAAGCAGAAAGCCCGAGACTTAAAAGACATTACAAAACTACGACAAATAAGCAGCTACAGACCAAAGCGATGTATTTTAAGCTGCTGCTCACTTTGTCAACACCAGCACTCAAAATACAATTCCCCTTTTTGTTCCACTTCAAGGCAAAGATAGGTCCTTTATGCTGGCCTAAGGTGCTGGCCAAGTTACCTGGGAGGTAAAAACAAGCCGACAAACAGGTTGACACTTCAGAGTCACTGTCTGGTCACGTGTGGAGGAACCTCTTACCAACCCGACAGGTGGGGCTTCAGACTTACCGTCTTCCGTCCATATGCTTGCAAAACTGTCATAGGAGCCTGTAGCCAGTAGTGTGCCATCGCTCTGGGGGCCAGAGGGACACATGAAACACTTCAGGATCTCCCCAGTGGAACTGCCCTGGGAAGCCCACCTTCCTACTGCAGGACCCCCAACAACCCCCATGGAAAGGGGTGTCTTCCTAGTGCCCAGCCTGCTACCTGACAGCTAACACACAGGCGCCATCTCTGTCTGTTCTCCCCCCCGCCCATCTCATAATTCTGAGCTGTACCCCGAGCCCTTTTAACATTGCATTTTGAGACAGGGCATTGCTAAATTGCCCAGGCTAGGCTCAAACTTGGGATCATCCTACCACGGTCTCCTGAGTAGCTGGGATTATAGGAGTGCCCCACTGCCCTTGTGTCCATCTGTCTCTGTGTTTGTATGGTATATCTCAGCTGGTGGAGGAAGATGCTTACATTCCAGTCCAGTGAGGTGACATCCTTATTGCTCGGCACGTCATGGCCCCCTTCACGGATACAGTGCCTTAGCACGAGCTGCGTGGAGCTCCCGCTGCTGCTCTCGTTCAGGTTCCATATCCTAGCAGTGGAGTCGCCGGACCTGCACAAGGAAACACGGCAGGTTGCACCCTGGCAGCAGTGCCAGCATCAGCGGGCCGGCCCCAGCAGCTGAGCTTGGGTGCTTGCTCTTGGGCCAGGCGGGTCCTCTTATGCGCAGAGCCTGCCCTCTTTATCCCACCAGCTCACGGCGGTCCCTCCTCACCATCCTGGATGAATACCTTTACGGGGCTTTGCACTGCCCCGGCCCGCAGCAGAAATGACTTGGGACAACGCTGGTGTCTCCACAGTGTGGGACACCATAGCACGGGGCACCCTTGGGTAGAGGCTCCGCCATCCAGGACCCCAGAGTGAAATCCTTACCCAGAAGCTAGCAGATCGCTGACAGGATTCCAGGCACAAATGAACACCTTGGACTCGTGACCCTGGAGGGCAGTGGCTTTGCTGGGTGGAATTTCAACATCCCCATCTATTTCCATGGGCTTCGAATGGTTATCTGTCACAGAGGTGCAAAGATACATGGGGTAACACACGCAGGAGGCAGGCGCCCACAGTGCCCCCTGAGGAACGCTGCACCCAGGGCCTCACTCAACATGGCTGCCCCATGTGCCCTGGTGCTCCCACCCCATTTGTGCAGCACAGTGGCTTGGGTGGGACTGGACCCTGGGGCTCACGTGCCGGGGGGCTGGGTGTCCAGCTGTGGAGATGTTAAGACATGGTGGCACCTGAAAGTCATTTCTGGCCCCTTCCAGTCTGCTCAGACTTCCTGTTGTACACACTCCTGTCCCCACACACATGCTCCCATGCCCCCATGTCATATCCAGATGGCTAGAGCTGGCCCTATGTTGTCTGGACTTGCAGCCTCCAACACTGTGAACTAAGTGACTGGGCTTCCTTTATAAAGTGCTCAGCCTCAGCCAGGCGAGGTGGTGCATGTCTGCCATCCTAGTACTCAGAAGGCTGAGGCCAGAGGGACACTGTGACTTTGAGACCAATCTGGGGTATGAAGTGACCTCAAGGCCAGGCTGAGCTGCATAGTGAGACTCTGTCTCAAAAAGACCCCCCACCCAAATAAAAAAAAAAAGCACTCAGTCTCAGGCACTCCACTACAGTAACAGAGCACAGGTAAGTCAGGCTCCCATCCAACTCAAACACAAAAGCCGTCCATTCACCCTTTCAGACTGGGGCAGCTGACCATGGAGAGACCTTGCGTACTGCTAGTTTCTGGGCGGCACAGCCATGCTCACATTCATGTGTTGCCTGTGGCTGCTATGTGGGCTGCACGTGACCCCTCCCAAGTCACACGGCAAAGATCAGGAACATCCGACCACACCTGGACCCCGGCCTTCTGCCTGTGGGGCCAGGGGAATGGATGCCTGTGAGGGGAGCCTCTTTTCTGGTGCTGCTTCATGGCCACCATGCCGCCAAGAGGGTGGAGTGGAGGAGCTCAGAGCTTCAACTGGCAGCCCTCTGCCCCTTCCCAGAAAGGTGGCCAGATTCATACAAACGACAGAGAAATGAACTGCACAGGGGGACTCAGACAGGTAGTAACAGTTCCCGCTGGCCGGGTTGATATACGGTCAGGCATACTTGCTTACATACTTGCTTGCAACTTTTCTGTGAGATTCTGGTGAAAAGAAAAGGGCAGACTGCTCACCGCGGGAAGGCTGTCGGGACCTACACCCCTCCTGCTTTGGCACGTAACAGTAAGGGAAAGCTCGAAGGCCTGCCTGGGGCCAAGGGGCCCGCTGTAGGGGTGCCAGCACTCCCCGGAGCCGCATAGCAGCTGTGGAAGCCTCGCCTGTTCCACTGCAGATGGTCTCTTGGGTTGCAACAGCTGAGGAGGCTTGGTGTCTGCAGCTACCCTGCAGCTTGTAGCCCCGAGGAGCACAGCAAGCACAGCAGCCACTGAACACTCGGCACAGGCAGCCTGGGAAGGCTCTGCCTTGTGGGCTGTGCGAGCAGGGGCTAAGGGGGCCATGCTGGGCTGTGCCCCTGGCTGGAGAGCCAAACTCAAGAGACAGGCGTTGGTGCTTTGGCTAGCATGCAGACCTGGTCTGACACAGGCAGAGGCCTCTGAAGGGTCCTTGGAACAGCTTGGGTTCCTACAGGAACCCAGACCCAAGACACTGCTGCATTCCTCTCTGGCTTGGTTGTTGTTTTTTTGAGGTAGGGTCTCACTATGTAGCTATGTAGTTGGCCTTGAGCTCACTTTGTAGCCCAGGCAGGTCTCGAACTTCCAGTGATCTTCTTGCCTCAGTCTCCCACGTGCTGAGTCCTGGGATTACAGCTGTGCCCGATTGCTTGAATTTTTTTTTTCCCCCAAGACGAAGTCAAGCTTAGGGTGTCCTTCAGCTTGCCACAACCCTGCTGCTTCAGCATCCCAAAGCACTGGGATCACAGGTGTACAGCCCCACATCTGGCCCTAGCCTGGATTTAAAGAGTTTTTCTGATGTGGGAGTGAGTTGGTGGAAGGTGTTCTCAGCCCAGGAACATTTCATGGCTTGAGTTGCTTAAAAAGAAAGGAAAGGAAAGAAAGAACAGCTACTACGCTTCATTCTATGAAGACAAAGAGCATCACTGAGGTCCTACCGTCGACTGGTGGACAGCTGCCATGAGAGGGGCCAGGACCGTGGCGTTTATTCGGCCACGGCAAGCAGTGCATTTCACCAGCAGGCGAGGGAGGTGACAAGTATCTGCTGCTCTGTCAGGGTGGACAGTGGTCAGCATGCACCTCACTCAGGCGGCCCCTCTGCCCGAGCAAGCTTCTGCTGGAAATGTCATCCACTGTTCCTTCGGAATGTGTCCCCACCCCTGCTGTCAAGCCGTGTGGTATTCCCAGGACTCTAGTGTTATTTCTTGGTGAAGCTGTTATCGCTGGCTGGAGGCTCCCAGCCAAGGGAAGCTGCAGGTGTGCGAACCCACCTGCTCCTGGGCAGTCCCTCCTGCTGGCTCAGTGCTGTGGCCATAGCTTGGGTGCTCAGCGCTCCCCCATCCCCCAAGGCTCCCCGGTAGAGAAGTCAGAAGCCAGCTGGCCCTCAGGTCCTGACTGAGCAAGGCTGTCCACCCACCAGCTGCGGGCTGCTTCCAGGTGCTCAATTTGCTCTGCTCCAAGCAGCTTGGCACCAACATGGACACCAAGCTAGGGCTCCTGAACATCTGCAACCCAGCTGTGGAGTTCAATTGTTTGTGCAGATCTTTCTGCAGGGATTTCTCAGGGCTCACCAAGGACAAGTGACTTTCTATGATGGGAGACTACAAACACAACTCCAGCCAGTTGCTTCTGGGTAGCCTGAGGATCATTCCTGTATCAGGGAATAGCCAGTACATGGCCTGCTGGGACAAGCCGGATCTTCTTATCTCTGTTCCAGATTTCTTTGGCCAGATGAATAGTGACTAAAGAGTTTGAAATCGTGGGTCTTTTTATCTTGTGCTAGGCAGATGGCCTTTATGTGGCCTGTCATGGAAACTGTTGGGGCAATCTGTGGGCTTTGGTATGATTCTGGAGCCAGAGGGATAGACTCACAGAGCTCACTTGCTTGGGCCTTTGGCTGGTCACTGACCACAGGGCTCAGCACTGGACCACGGCCATGTTGGAGGTGCTCAGTCCACCCTGTACATGTGTGGAGGCTGTGGAGGTGGAACACCCATCGGTAGGGAGCCACTGCCAGTCTTCTAGACTGGTGGCTAGGGTGGCCTGGGTGCTTGGAGAGAAATTATTTCCAAGGAGAGAACATACACTCCTTAACATACATATGCACAGACATGTAGACACATGCTCACACATGAAGGCAGATCCCTCACACAAGTGCATACATATGAACCCATGGGTCAGTCACACACACGTACAACATGTATGCACGCACATACACACATGTGCATTGATATGCTTTGTAGAGTCGAGGCAGAGGTCCCCAGTATCTATTAAGCAGTGTGTCAAAGTTAGGTTCAGGTAGGAATTCAGGTTCTCTGACTTACTTGCCAAATATTCCTGGAAAGTTACCCAAAGGTGACTAATCTCTTGGGGCTTTCCAAGACCAGCTAGGATGCTGGCCCTACCCAGGCCTGTGGCCTAGACGTCACCATGAGCTTGGCTCTGTTCCTATAGCGTGGCTGACCACCCTCAGCACGGAAGGCTGGAGGAGGCAAGGTCCCGGGCGCTTGCCCTGTGTGTTACTCTTGCTGGCCAGTCCAAGAGCTAAGAGGCCTCCTGCAAGGCAAGACTGCCGTCCCCAGCAGAAGAGCAACATTTCCTACAACTGCTGACACGGAAGGATGCCTCTTGAGTTTGAGGACAATAAGGTGTTTCTGGCCACCTGGAGGCAGGCCTCAGACACGACTCGAAAGACCCAGGGAGCAGGCTAGGCTGACGAAGTCCCTCAGATGTCCCCCGATGCAGAAGCGCACCCACAGGGCCCAGCAAGCCGCCCCGTACTCACTCATCGCATGCGCTCCATTCTCCTCCCCGTTCACTGTGGCCTCTCCGTTCTTTGGAGGGTTTTGCAGGGAAACAGTTGCTGTTGTTGTCTTTGCTGCGGCTGCTGCTGCGGCAGCGGCGGCGGCGGCTGCTCTGGCTTGCTGCTGAGCGAGCTTCTCTCGGAATGCCTGCTGCTGTGTCTGCACCACATCGGGCATCACAGCGTCTATCAGGGACAGGGACTCTATGGGGCGGCCGTCAAATACCATGCCATCCTGGGAAAGCAAGCAGAGCAGGCCGTGAGCTCTGAAAGCAGGAGGAGAGTGTAGCACATGAAAGGAGACCCGACGCTGCATAAACTTCAGGTTGAATCTGGGCCCTAGGGTCATCTGAGCACAGCCACATTGTCACAGGATGCACACTGCCACCAAAAGTGCTGATTCTCCAGGATGAAGGGTTTGCTTCCCAGGCAGGGACTGCTGCTCAAAGTCTGGAGCCACTGCACTCTATCGCCACCTAGCGGGTGGAGGCCAGCAGTCGGTGCTCTACTGCCACCTAGCCAGTGGAGTCCAGCAATGCTGCGTGACCCCCAAAGGCGCAGGACAGGTGTTATTTGATGTGGATAATCACCAGCCTCAAAGGCTGAGGTTGAGGTGGGACACCCTCTATGTGGGAAGAGGGTGCTTTGGAATCACCCAAGCCAAGTTAGAGGTGACCACACTATGCAGAGCTAGATGCCTGGCACATCTGATTGAATAAAATAAGCACTTCTTGCTAGCTGAACGGACCCTCTGGATTGCAAGTACAGATTAAATACAGGTCTGAAACCACTAACAACAGAATTGCTTGATTCTGCTCAAACTTCTAGAAAAAGATGAGCTGGCTAAGCCCAACGTTAATGTATGGGAGAAAATTATAAAGAGCAGAGCAGAAATTAACACACTGGAGACTGAACAAAATAACACAAAGAATCAAGGAGTTGGTTCTTTAAAGGATTAAATAAAATCAACAAACACCCAACCTTATCAGAAAAGTAAAGACTCAAATCCATGTAATTAGAAATACAAAGGGTGAAATCACAGGGGACCTACAGATATTCACACCTATATCTACTGTGAAACTTGTATTCTAGTAAGAAGGAAAATGCAGAAAAAACGGACAGATTCCTGGATACACAGGAGTTACCAAAGCTTAATCCAGAAGTTTGAAAAGACATAAATAAACCAGCCAACCAATGAAATTAACAATGTAACTAAATACCTACCAACAAAGAAAAGCCAAGGCCCTGACAGATCCACAGCTGAAATACAGAGAAGACCCAACCTCTCAAACTCTTTAATGAAATTAAAAGAGAAGCAATTCTCCCAGATTTATTCCTGGAGGCCAAGTATTACCTTGACATCGAAACCAGACAAGGACCCACCTAAGAAAGAGAATTATAGGCCAATCTCACTAATGGGCACAAGATACAAAAATATTCATTAAGCTACTGAAAAACAGAATGTAGCAAACCATCAAGAAGATTATGCAATATGAGCAAGTGGAACATACCTTGGGGATGCAGGGATGGTTCAACACGCATAAAGCAATAGAGGTAATAGACCATACTAACAGAGCCATGAGCAAAAGGCATGACCATCTCAACAGATGCAAAGGAAGCTTCTGACATGGTCTAGCACCCACTGATGATAGAATCCCTACAGAAAACTGGAATAGATGGTCTTTATCTCAGTCTGATCAAAGTCATCTATGACAAACCAAGAGCCGACATCGTACTAAATGAACAAAATTTGACAGCTTTCTATGTAAAATCAGGAACAAGGTAAGAATGTCTTATTCAACACAGTCTTGGAAATTTTAGCCAGCACAATTAGATGAAGAACCAAAAGGAGGTTCAGTTCTCATTATTTGCAGATGACAAGACTCCCAAAACTTCACTAAAAAACTGATAGACACAGTAAGCAAAGTCGGTAGTGTAGCTGGATACAAAGTCCACACTAAAAAACCACAAAAACAAAGCAAAACACAACAGCCTTCAGATATACACGAATAACAAACTTGGCCAAAGAGATACTAAGGAAAAGCGTTTTGTCCAATAATATCCCCAAAGAATGAAATACATACATAGGACTCAATCTCATGAGGGACAAGAAAGACTTCTGCACTGAAAACTGTACTACTCTGAAAAAGGAGATTAAAGCAAACAACAGAAAATGGAAAGACAGCCTTTGCTCGTGAGTGGGAAGAACCAATACAGCGAAAATGGCCTGCAGTGGATTTCTAGCTGGTGGTCGACTTACTACACCCAGCTGAATTAAACTAATGTGGTGCTGGGTGTGGGAGGCCCACCTGAGGGTTGCAGCCAGCAGCATAAAGACAGAACAGAAGAAACGGTCAGAACGCTGTTAGTGATGCTGCCTGCTTGTAGAAGCTGTCGGAGCTGCTGGAAGCTGCTAGTTCTCTTGGCCTGTCCATGCTGGCTTTCCTGATGAACTTTGGAGGAGCTCTGGTCCCCATCTTGAGCATCGCTTCCTGGCTCCAGAGGGGAAGGTGGTGCACTGCTCAGCCTCATGGAGAAGCCTGCCATATTGACTTTCCACATGGGAACTCGGCTTGCCGCACTGGAGGAGGAGCCTGGGACCTTGGTTGCTGACAAGGGCTGTGGTACTTTCGCGGGGGTTCCAGTGCTTACCTTGAGCATTGCTTCTTAGCTCCATTTCAGATTCCTCAGCCTGCTAGCACAGATCCTTTATCCCACTGGCACAGACTTCCTAGCTTCCACCACTGAGCCTTGGGCCTTTCCAGCACCGTGAAGTGGACCTACATGGGACTTTGCTGTGCGTTCTAGACCTCCAGATGGACTGGTGGGAGGCACTGTTATGAGCTCTAGGTTTTCAGCTAGACTCATGTAGGATATAAGGGTCTATACCCTCAGCTAGAGTCTTCAGCCATTTATGTGTAGACAGATTTCCTGCAACTCCTATATATGACTCTTGGGCGACTTATTATAACATGCTATTATAAAATGCAGCCTGTATTATATTGTTCCTCTTAGAAGAACTGCAAGCCATGACATGGCCATTCCTCCAAAGCTGTTATTCAGATTTAATGCAATTGTGATCGAAATTCCAACAGCATATAACACAGAATTAGAGAAAACAATCCTAAAATTCATGTAGAGCCAGAAGAGATGTAGAATAGCAAAGGCAATTCTGGGCAATAAAGGCAAGGAAAGGGGCATCACAATCCTTGATTTGAAACTATACTATAAAACTACTGTCACAAAAACAGCATAGAACTGGCAAACAAACCAAAAACAAGCGAACTAAAAAACAAGCCCAAGGATCAAGAAAATAGAGTGAAGATGCTGACTGCTCTTAAAATACTCAGCCACCGTATCTTTGACAGAGGTACAAACACATTCACTGTGAGAAAGCCTATTTATTTATTTACTTATTTATTTGTACCAAGAATCAAACTCGGGACTTTTGAGCTTGCCAGGGAGCACGGTTGCCGCTGAGTTTCATCTCTGGCCCAAACCTCTTTCAGAAATCGTGCTGGAAAAGCTGACTCTGCACACACCGCAAATTAAAATTGGACTCATATAATTGACCATGCACTAAACCAAATTTAAAATGGATCAAACGTCTAAATATTAAAACAGAAATATTACATGTGCTGGAAGGACAGTATATGTAACACTCCTGAAGCATAGGCAAAGACTGTATGAATAAACTCCAACCACACAGGAAGTATCACAAAGCGTCAACAACTGGAATCTTATCTTACTGAAAAGCTTTTGCACATGGAGAGAAATCACCAACAGAGTACATAGAAAACTCACGAATCAGGGAAAAAAATATTTGCCCAAGGTCCCTCAGACAAAGGACTTCTGTCTAGAACATATAAGGAATTCTTAACATATAAGGAGTTGAAAAACATCAAACCTCCAAAAGTTAAGGAATGCAGTCAAGCAGCGGGCACCTGAGATGAACACACACTGCACAGAGGAAGAAATACCCGCAGCAAATAAATATATGAGAAAATGTTCAGCATTACTGGCCATTTGAGAGATGCAAATTAAAACATCAACTGAGAGTCCATCTCACCCTAAGAAGGAATGGCTGCCATCAAGAAGTCAACCAATACCAAATGCTGGCGAGGGCTGTAGGAAAAAAGGAACCCTTCTCCACTGTTGGTGGGAGCACAGACTGGTACAACCACTGTGGAAATCAGTGTGGAGATTCCTCAAAAAATTAAGATCGGAGGTCCCCTTCAACTCATGTACTTTCCTCTTGGGTATTTTCTCAGAAGAATTTTTGTTGTTGCTATTGTTGTATTTTAGGGCAGGGTCTCACTACTAGATTGGACTCACAGTAATCTGCCTGTTTACAGCCTAAGAGCTGGGATTACAGGCGTGTGCCACCACGACCAGCCTCAACTGCCCTCTCAGCCTGCCCTGGGGGTGGGGCCGGCATGGCAGGCACTTTAATCCTCTGAGCTATTTGGCTGGCCCCTTCCTCCGAAGAACTGAAAACACTACAGCTATATATAGCAGCACGATTTGTCATAACTAAATCTGGGAAACAACTCAAATGCCCATCAATAGAGGAATAGATAAAAAAAGATGTGGTATTGCTACAAATGGAGTACTACTAAGCCATAAAGGAGGATACACTGGAGACTTCTATGGGTAAATGAATGCAACTCAGGACATACTTCAAGTGAGATAAATCAGATGGAAATGTGTAAATATCATATTGTCTCCCTAGTCTGAAAATCCAAACGAGTGAAGGAGATCCGGAATGCACAATAGATATCGTACACTGACAAGAAACTGGGATGAGGGCGCATGGGATAAAGAAGGGAAATATATATATCATAGTTGATATAATACAAATTTAAGTTCACTGAAAAGAACATTTGTGCAAATGTTGTTCATGCTCAATTTTTTCCTGTCTTTCAAACTTTTTTTTTATAATTTTTGACCAACCGTGTATGCTTTTATCTCATAATCTGAACAATTAATGTGAAGTCAACATTATGCAGCTAAATGTCGCTACCTTGTACTCTGAGTAACTAAAGACAACACTATGTATTAATCATTGTTACCCTCCTCATTGTGTTGTTTTAAATTTTTTTCTCTTTAAAATAATAAAAAAGGTTTGGCTCTTGATTCCTATTTCTTTGACCATCCTTTGCTTTTCTGTTTCCCATTAACTATCAAAGTATTTGCACACATGCTTAAACATGCAGGGGTGAATTTATCCTTCTCCACTGTATTAAAAAGCACCACACCTTCTTTGTCCATCCCTCAGCTGATGGTCATTTGGGGTTCTTCCAAGATCTAGCTGTGACAAACTGTGCTGCTATGTGCATGGGTGCGCACAGCGTTGTGGTACAATGTTTTCAGTTCTTCAGGAAGGGAAACAGCTGAGTTGAATGGGACCTCTAACTCCAGCTTCCTGTGGAATTTCTACACCGATTTTCACAGTGGTTGTAAAAGCACTCAGTTTGAACCCTGAAGCATATCCACCGTGTCTGCCAGCCTGTCTCGCTGTCTCTCGGTGACTAGAAACCAGGCGGACACGCTTCCTTTGCCGTCAGATGCAGCAGCCTCTAGGTGGAGAGCTGAGGGCTGGGAAGGTGGCCAACGACACAGGGGAAGTACGCAAGCTGAGGAAACGGCCCCAGGAGACTGGAGGAAAACCCACCAGCGTCCAGCAGGAGGGAGGGGAAGGGCAGGCTGCCTCGAGGGAGGCAGGAGCCCGGTTTGCGCCAGCAGGGCATGCAGGATGACAGTGGGGGGCGCCCCCGGTCAGAAAACACGGTAGACCAGGGCAGGAAGTGGCACAGGTTGCCTGGCGTGGGGCAGAACGTGTGCTAAGGTCATGTAGGAGGAGGAAGGTGCACAGAGGAAGAGGCCGGGAAGCGTGCAGCCAGGAGGGGACTGGGCCTAGGGCTCTGCGTCACAGGGAGAACTCGGGGTGCAGAGCCAGGCGGAAGGACGCCACCCCAGAGCCCAAACCACCCACTCTCGGATCTGGAGTGAAATCAGCACAGCCCACACAGTGGGTCCACTGTTAAAGGTGGAAGGGGATGAGAGTGAGCGGGCAGGCTCTTCAGCTGTGTCACTCTGTCCTTGCGTTCCTCCACACCAGTGTCATCAAAGTCCTCCCTGACAGCCTCTGCCAGAAGGGGCCCTTCCTGGGCACAGGCCATGTACCTCATTGATGCTGATCTCAGCCTCCACATACTGTAGCCCCTTCTGCAGGATGGAGATGAGGGCAGCCGGCGGCACCAGGGTCCCGTTGATGTTGGACTGGCTGATGTGGCTTTCAATCCCAAAAGTGAAGGCCGAGTGGGAAAAACCTGCCAGGCGAAGAAAGACAGGTGGTGAGGGTTGAGGAGGAACCTGGGGATAGGAGCATGCCACTGCCCAGAGGCTTGGACAGCAGTGCCTCACTAATGTGCTAATTATGCCCTGGTGGTGGGGGGATTGTCACTTGGGGTCGGGCAGGCACACGGAGGAAGAAACAAGACCAGGAGTACTGGGACCCTAGCCTCTGTCTGTTTCTCTCTTGGCTTCCTGTCTACCGTGAAGTGAGCCACAGTATTATACCCCACAGGACCACCACTGTGCTCTGCTCACTGCAAGCCCAAAGGCCCCGGGGCCAAGTGAACAGGGGCCAGAACCTCGGGAATCAGGAGCCCAAATAAACCTTTCTTCATTATATGATTATCTCAGGTACCTTGTTTCAGTAATAGAAAGCCGAGTGGCAGAGCCAGGCATTTTGTAGACGTGACACAATACAAGGAACATAACAGCCAGAAAAAGCTGCCAACACAGCACGCTCTAGAGGGCCACCTTTTTCAAGTGCTGACATAGGTCTGGCACCATGACAGGTGCATCTGCCTACTGCGGGCTGGGGAAAGGATCCCAACTCAGCATTGCAGTAAGGCTCTGTCATTTTTGTACCAGCATGAAAAACCTTAAGTCAGAGCACTCCGTATTGGAGCTACTATATTAAGAAGCAAATAATGACAAGAGCTTGCCCCCAGTGCCTGGCTCAATGTTTCTGTCACACACACACTCAAGTGCAGGTGGCCATAGGCCCCACTTCAGATCAGTCTGCACAGTATCAGCGGTAAATCTCTGTCCTTGCTGTGAACACACACACACACACACACACACACACACACACACACACAGCTTTTCTTCAGCCCAAGGCAACAGGGCCTGGCTCAGAATGCTGGCAGGTGTACAAAGACCAATGAATCACACACCTGAACACTCACAGCAAAAGACAAGGTCTGAGCTGGCAGGTATGAGACTGAGCCCTTTTCTTGAAGAGTGAAGATTTCTCTCTTTCTGCTTCCAGGGTTTTCCCCAGGGTTGGGCTGGGGGGGGGGGGGGTGGCGGCAAAGGACTGCAGGGCTGTAGGACTGTGAATGCAAGTTAGGCAGGTGTGCTGCTCCTGGGCGGCCTTTCTTTGCATGTCTCTCAATGCCTGTGTGGGAAGTGGCTTGCAGAGCGGCCCGGCGGGATGGCTCAGTGGTCTAAAGCGCCTGCTTGGGGAAGCTTGGGCGGCTTTAGGGACTGCGGTGCTGTGCCAGCCCTACCCTCGGGGCGGGCTGAGCTTGCCATAAAAAATGAGTGAATAAACAAACAAAGGTTCTGAAACAAGAAAAAATAAATAAATAAAATAAAAATTCTTAAAAAAAGAAGTGGCTTGTAGAGAGATGCTTATAGATTTATAGGCATGGCCATGCGGCTTCGGGTGATGGCCACCCTGGCAAGAAAATGTTCAGAAACAGTGCTTTAGTGTTGGGAAAAGGCTATCTAAGGGGGGCAGAGGGGACAAAGTAAGAGTCCCTGGGCGGGGGTGCGAGGAAGGAAGGAGCCGAGGGCACTGGGAATGTTCAGGACAGAAAAGTGCCACTCCAATGTCCACGCTGCAAGGCAGCCAGCGTCGTGGAGCTAGGTCACCATAGCCTGGTGTACACAGAGGCTCAGGTTCCTTAGGAAGTAGAGGTCTGGGGGAGGGGCGCTTGTGGGGAGCAGCATGGACCCCCATGCTCAGCACCCTAGCCAGACACGGGAGATGCCAAAGGCACCCCTTGGTGCAGTCTTAAGCCCACACTCTCTAGCTTTCTCTGATGTGGGGCTGACCTCTGCAACAGTACTCGGAATTCTGGGCTAGGATGCTCTACTCTCCATTAACGGCAACCTCCCATGGCTGCTGAATCAGAACTTCAGGAGCTGGGAGCCTGCGCATTCCCCGGACTTCTTGCTTTCCTTTCCCTCAGCCAAATGGAACAGCGAATGTCTGGGCCTTCCTCAGATCACACACCCAACTGCAATAACGGAGAAGTCCCCCAGGGGGTAATGTCGCTCCACAACGGAGCCGCTGTGCTCCTCTCTCCTCGACTTTTCCTCTGCACTCCCGGTTCCACCCACCTTCCTCCCCCATGGCCTGCTTATAAGAAACCCAGTCAAACATGCAGCCGATATTTACCTAATAACGCAACATGGCAGCTGCATCTCATTCTATGATCTACACATCTGGACCCACCGCAAAGCTCAGTTCGCAGACCCTCAGGGGTTTGGAGCTGGGGCCTGTGGCAAGGAGTAGGATCAAAGCATTGCAGGGAGGCGCCTGGCAGCTTTACTGCAACACACACATGATGGGCTGTTCCTCGCCATGTGACACCCTGCAGGGGCTTGGATTCTGCTGCCACGGCATGTGGCCCACAGGCCGAGAGCCTCCTCGAGAGTTTTTAGTCCAAAGAAACCTCTTTTCTGAATGAAGTAGGTCCTTTGGGGTGTTTCCTTACAGGGACACCAGACAGACTCAGGCACCTGAGGGCAGAGGAGAGGTGCTTCACAGCTGACCTCACTTGACCCTGCTTTTCCTCTCCCCATGGTATCCACCACCATTACGCCTGGCTACCAGACAGATAGGGTGAAGCTTCCCTGTGGCTGTTCACCATCACGCTCTTTGTTACCAATTCTCTTCCCATACAGAGTTGGTAAAGGCCTTCGGCTAAGGCCTGGTGACCTCCCCTGCCGTGGGGTAGCTGGCGTTTTGCACTGGAGAGGACCGGAAACCAAGCACCACCATGAAGATTCGACTATGGCGGATCACCACTGAGCCAAGCGCTCCTCCTGCCAGAGCCTCAAGCCAGTGCCCTCTCTTGGGCTGGGCTTTTCTGGGGGCTCTGAACTGGATGGAGGCTTTTGACCCACGCACTTCAGGCAGCCTGACTTTGGGGATCGCCTGCTGGAGAATCTGGAGTGGCACTGTAAAAAACCTCATGCAGCTCACAAAACAGATGTGACAACAGGAAGCCTCACACTTACTTATTCATTTTTGAAATTCAATTTACTTTTATTTTTTCATACCAAGGACGGAACTCAGGACCTTGTGCTTGCTGGGTAGTTATTGAAAGCAAGATT